>VOPJ01013915.1:64396-78501 GCA_014673585.1 Semibalanus balanoides
GTGCCCCCCCCCCCCTATGAAATGCGGGGCCCCCTCTGAGGCGACCCGTGGTGCCCTTCTGAGGCAGCCCCGTGGCGGATCAAACGGCGGATCCGTTGACAACTATTGAATACGGATCTATGATCCCAGTGGATCCATCGACAATTTGTGAAGGTGGATCTATGATCCCAGCGGATCCGAGATCCAGATCCCACAGATCAGATCCCGAGATCCGTTTTTGGGATCCGAGCACATGTCTGCTCTGACCCGCTCAGGGACCCTTTTTACTTGTCCAGGGGGCCCTCTGACATGCACAGGAGTCTTGTGAATGTTCAAGGGCCCTTGGGTCTTTCAGGTGGCCCTTAAGAACCTCTGAAGTGCTCTAAACTCTTTAAAGACCACGCTTCGCCTGGTCTTCGACTCATGATTCCACGCTTCGCGCGGTCTCGTCGGCCTTTTCCGGCTTGCTGCGCACACCGAAAAGGGCCCGCCGGGCCTCCAGAGGGGCGGCCGCCTCCGCCCCTCCCCCTGGCTACAAGCTTGCGGACAGGGAACGGGAGATTGTGGATGCCCGTAATTTCATAGTTTACAGCTGTGTAGGCAAATTCTTGCCACTGGGTGGGCATTATAAGTTTGGGTGTCACAATGAAGTCATGTTTATTGTGGCTGAGCGTTAAAGTTGACGTAGGCGACCAGCGACGGCGCCATGACTTTGACCCGAGTGTTTTCTTTTGCAGTCATGCCAGATGGCCAGCTGATTATCAAACAGCCGGCTGTGGTTATGCGACTCGGTCGGGTGAAGCGGCCCCGATCTGCCACGTTCGGGCCGGTGAAGTCTGGCGGGCCCGTTCTTCGCAGTTTTCTGACGCGCAGAAGCTCGCTTTGTGCCGTCGTGTTATGTTCCTAAATAAAATGAATGAGCTGATGTATCATGTATGCAGTGGTGGGCAAACTTCTGTTACTCTACTAGTTCCGTTAGTAACGGAGTAGCGGACTACCAAGAACGTTACTCCGTTACTTTTTGATCGGGCGCTGATCAAATCGGATCGAATCAGATATGATCAATGATCATATCCGATCGGATTGGACCCGAACTTGATGGAGTAACGGGATCGGTACACCGTTGTTGCAAAAACAGTTACTTAATAAAGTAACGAAGTAACGGTCTTAATGGTCCGCTACTCCGTTACTAACGGAACTTGTAAGTTAACGGAAGTTTTCCCACCTCTGCATGTATGTACATATATACCTACGGTTTGAATTGGTCGTATTGGCCGCAAAGGAAGACGAAACGAGCATCGACATATCGACCGCTAAAGCTTTTGTAATATCCTTATATGAACCCCTTAACCCGGCATTAACTGAGGGGGTGATTTTAACGCCTCTCCCTGACGAATTTTCGTGATAACTCAAAAACTATTAACGTTATCTACGTCCATAGGCCGGCGGAACGGGGGGCACCGGGCACCGGTGCACCCTTGAAATCTGCAAGGGGCACACATATAAAAGTGCCCCCCTTTAATCGGGTTATGGCTAAGGTTATATGATTAAGGTCAATTATCAAATTATGGGAACACATTTCTATAATGGCGTAAATATTTACGAACGTATAATGCTCGTGGAAAAACGATGAATTTTGAAAAAATCGTAGAAAATCGAGTTTTTGAGCAAATTGCAAACAAAAAACACCAAAAGAAAGTAAATCACTTTTCTTTTAAATGGTAGTCTCGGATTTGCGAAATTGTTTGTTTTTAGACCTTAAAATGCCAAAAACTGTGTATTATATATGTTTTACAAAATCGATAAATTTCTAGCTATTAAAAAAGCATCTTAATACATCTTTGAGAGAGCCACGTATGGACGACGTCCACAGGACACTAATAACACTTTGCGCCCATGGCGCATTTCAGGCACCCGTGGTATTTGACCCGGTGGTAATTAATTCATGGTATTTGACCATGTGAGGACTTAAAACAACTTTTTCAATCGGCATAAATCTAAGGTAAACGGGGAAATCTTCGTTCTGTCAAACATAACTTTACACGCGCATATGTGGAAACTGAACGGTTTTCAATTTCGTCTATTTGCCAAAATCGAACAACAATGTTAATAGGCATTGGAAAAGTAGGTACTTCTAAATGCGCCCGGTCATAGTGCAAGTTGTGCCTATATTGCGCCTTGTTGCAAAGGTCTGCGAAAAATTCCCTACAGCTTCATAAAAAGTGATCCGATTGTTAAATGCATGAAGTTTATTTTTTTGCTAGAAAAATGTCCAGATGCGTAACTGAAGCTGCATGTATATTTATACAACGTTTATGCTAAGCACAAGAATGTGTTTCGCTTAGGGGGCGCAATATGGGCACCTCTCCCCTACTAATGTTAATAGAGAAGTCGAAAAGTTCAAGAACATAAACCAATTTTGAAACAAGATACATTAACTGATATAGCATAACTCGATAAACCAGCAACAAGTAAAATTAAATATTAAGTTTTGATGAAAAGTGCGTAACATGATATATGCTGCACGGCGGCGCAGTCAGACCTTCGACAAGGGGGGGCACGGCAATTCCAGAGGCCCGCTCGGCAAAGGTCCCCCCGAAAAAAAAATGACGCAAAAAAACATTCCGGATTTAAACCCCTATATTTTGCAGGTCCCCTAAAAATTCGCTAACAGGGATGTCGCCGATAACTTTTTAGTGTGAAAGCCGGCCCGATGGGGGGGGCACGTACCCCCTCTGCCCTCTGGCTTCACCCCTAGGGCTGCAACATAGACTACGAAGTCTCCATACCATGCCCATAACTATCCTTATTCCTTATTCCAGATACCAACAATAAAATGCAACCGCTGTATGTTTAGACAAAACTCTTCAGGAAGCATGCCCTTTTGTTTAAATTAACCAGTTTCAAATAATGGGGCGCTTGATAGTCTCAATGTGCTAAAGCGCCCGCCAAAAACCCCAAGCACACACACACTTTCAAATAATGACTTGATGTGACCTGACCTTGACTATATTTGGTGTCAGGTTGTGAAAATAGCTGCATCGATTATACGTGTAAATTACCCATAACATTGTGTTGCATGACTTTCGTTAGCTCTCTTGCCAAATAGTGATATTTTTGTGAACTGATCTTGACCTTGCGGCAAATTCACTTTAGTCTGAAGTGTGGAGCATTATACCTTTGAAACACTTTGTGTGATAATTAGGCCACAAAAATAAGGCTTTTGAATGGAAAGTATGGCTCAAAACTCAAATAACATATTTTAGCATCGCCAGTGCCCAGTACTTTGCCATTCCCAGTGCCCCCTCATGGATCCTTTGACCTGACTGTGAGCTGACATGTGACCTTATTCTGACAATGTCAAGTATGCTTTGGATGCGTCTCACTTTAAGCTTTCGATTGCTACCTTGCGCGTCTCGCTGTGGTTATTTTTTCGGAAGATAGCGAGGGGGCAAAATCTGCCTCCCTGTAGCAAGGCGTGTTCGGCTGAATACCCCAGCGGGGTGCGCAGTGGTGGATACAGGATTTTCAGTGAGGATTGTTGCAGGCCCGGGGGCGTATTTTTTGCAACTGAGGAGGCGCCATATGTGTTTTTTAGGGGTTAAAACCACAAAATTAAGCAAATCCAAGATATAAATTTGGAAGAGAATGTTATTTGCTTTCTTTTGACGTTTTTAATTTGCAATTTGCATCAAAAATCGATGTTCTAAGGGTTTTAAAATATTTATCGTGATACGTGTTTGGCGTCCAGGTGGTATCACTCCTAGGAATTTGGGGGATACTTTATGTGTTTAGGATCGTCCCTCCATGGGGTTTAGGAGCGCCCTCCATGGTTTTGGGTCGCCCTCCATGGGTTTGGGGGCACCTGCGGCGCCCAGACTGCGCCTTCGGCGCAGGAGCGCCAATTTACATTGAGGGGGGATGCCATTCCCAGTTCCCCCTCTTGGATCGCCTCTGAACCCGCACTTCGCTTTTATCAATATCTTGAAAATTATTATAGATATTGACGTAGAATGTGCAGCAAATTGATGTAGTAGGTACTTTGGGAGATGATGACGTTTTATTTACGCCATGTCAAGCACTGTTTAAAGGGAGACGATAAATGTTTGAAAACCCGTAGAAAAATGAGTTTTGATAAAAATTGCAAGTAAAAATGTACAGAAATGGAAATGGTAGTTAAAATGGTTATCTTAGAACTTGGAAGGTATAGGGTTTTGACCGCCAGGATTACAAAAACTTTTTTGTGTCAAAATTAACACATTTTTTGAAATATAAATTATAAAACACGGAATAATAACACATTAAGAGAAAAAATCAGGAAAGGATACCTATCCAAACCAAATTAATAAAGCAATATCTTAATTTTTTGACTGACTTATAATTCAAGTAGGTTATAAGATACTCGTGGACATATTTTTTATGTTTTTGTTTTGCTGTTTAGTGGATCAGAATAACAGAACAGTAATGTCACTTTTGTATTTCTGAGACCAAAACTGATCTAGAAACCCACCTTTTTATTTTGATTGATCAATGTCAAATTTGAACTTTTGTGACATGACATTGACCATGTGAGATAAGGCTGTGAAAACTGAAAATGGGTGCTTCTATAACGTTTAACGTGTAAATAATCCATAAAATATATGTTGCGTGACTTTCAGTTCAGTTCAGTTTATTAGAACATTCCATAAGTATGGGTATTACTGTTCCACGTCAGGTACATAAATGGGCAAAGCCCATACACAAATACATTGTAAAAAGAAACACAGTAAAACACCGCAAGACGACACAGTAAAACGATTCAGAGGCACACTAAGGGCGGATCCAGGGGGGGCAAAGGGCCATAGCCCCCCCCCCAACCACCCAAATCGGTGCCGCAAATTTGACACATTTCCTGAGTTTTGTCGTAAACTTAAGCACTTTTAACTAAGAAGAAAGTTTTGTTTTAAATCAGTTATGATAACATAGCAAGGAAAAGCGGGTAAATCCCGATGAGTTTCAGAATTAATGCGATAATTTTTTGGGATTTGCCCCCCCCGCCCCCCCCAACTGTCAAATCACACTTTCTGGATCCGCCAAATGGGCAACACTAAAACATGTTAAGATTGAATTAAGAGCATGTCATATCCTGTAACGCCGCCTTGAAGGCGTTGACTGTGGGCTTATTTCGGATATATGGCGGGAGTGCGCTCTGTCCGCTCCACGCCAAAGCCGCACGGTGGGAGAACACACGCTGCGCTGCACTCTGGTTGCATTTGGTCACATGCAGGTCACCTCTCACAGAGGCGCGGCGTCTTGTCTTTGTCGAAGACATCGCTCCGTCTGTTGAACATTTTCCGGATGGCTACAGGCGAGTCATCGTGCATCAGCGCGCTAAACACCTTGATAAGGTCACGGTGCACCACCAGGGTCTCGATCCTTGGCCAGTTCAGTGATTTAAGAGCCGGTGTGATGTGGTGATTCTTTTTTAATCCAGTGACGAGCCTCGCTGCAATGTTAATAATTTTTTGAATTTTGTGTAGCTGACCTTTGGTAGCCGCAGCCCACACGCTTAGGCAGTAAGTGATGTGTGGAAAGACGTAGGCATGAATGCCTAATTTTGAGGCACATCACTGAGAATTACGTAATTCGCCGAAACTTGTACAGGGTTACAAGATAATTCGGTTACATTTCTGGACTAAACAGCCGTCACAGTGCGCCCCCCAAGTTAGCCGGCGTCGATAATAACACCCAGAACATTGAACCTTCTCCGAAGGTCCGTAGCTGTCGAGTCGCCGATTTTGAAGTAGAAGTTTGCCGACTTTTTCAAGATTTTGCCTGGACCCGCTAGCAATGAAGTCTGTTTTTCCTTCGTTAATTTTCAGTGAAATTAGGTTAAACCAGGCTGGAAGTTCTTTTTCGTTGGTGGTTTTTCTAGTCTATCTTTCAAATCAATCGAGGCCTAGTCCGTCCGGAGACTTGCAGTCCCAAGTGAACTTGTGTCGTCAGCGTAGGTAGTTCAGGCTTCGTGAGACAAGTAGCAGCGGCAGGAGTCGGCAGTAAACAAATAAATAGAATCGGACCAATAATCGAGCCCTGTGGCACTTTCCGCATGACACTTGGCAAACAGGTCGTCCACCGCCCGAGGAACAATCTGTCTCGGCTCGCTCAGATAACTCACGCAATACCAGTTCTATCGTCCATAACACGCATTCCCAAGACAGTTTTGTGTAGGAGGACGCTGTGGTCGACCGCTGTCGAACGCCTTGGATAGGTTTGACTGTCGTTACCGAGATACGAGCCTCTGTCGGTCCAACCAGGCGCTCGACAAGCCGGCGAGCAAGGCGTCCCTCGGTAGAGTGGCGCACCCTATACGCATATTGAGATGAGCTAAACAGATGAGCCGGCCAATTGATTTAATGTAGTCAGTTGACCGCATACTAAACTACTTCTCCAATGATTTTTTCGACAAGACTCTGAGAAGTGAATATAGGACATTGTTCGATTGGCACAGGTTGTGGTCGCCTGATTTTGGTATCGGGACGTACACACGCCGTCTTCCATGCGTCAGGGAAACACTTTTGGTGGTCAGCCAGAGTTTATGAGTGCGAAAGCACAGGTTGTGGACCGATCACCGGGATAAGCATCTGACGGACGGCCTCAGAGGAATCTCGTCCAGTCCCACCGCTCACGACGCACTCATCTTCCTGACAGACTGGGACTTTCGTATATATTTTGCTGTTTGTTACCTGACCTTGACTTGCAGGACTTACAATGCCAATTATGATTATGTAGAAGATGTATTATACCTTTGAGAGCACTTTGTGCATACGTCATATTTTGTAGGTTATATGTATCATATATTATGTAAGCGCATATAGCCGCAGCGAACAGATAACCTTGCCAAGAGGAGGGCACGGGGCCATGTCACCATGGGCCATGTCATGAGCAAACACCATTTTACACTAGATAAAATGCGACGCTGCTGATGACCCGACTCCACCCCCCCCCCCCCCTCCCCGGTCAGCAACATTTTTCACATTTGGGACTGGAGGATAGAAATTTGAGGAATTAAATAAAAGTGCCCCCCCTTGCCCAGAAACGTTCCGCCGCCACTGATCTACGTGAAACTTCAGGTACCTTCCATCACCGGGAACAGCACGTGGCTCTTCTGGCGTTCTGGGGTGTGGGGGCGGCCCCTGCGGCCCCCTGGATCCGCCCATGCGGCACAGGCAGTGGTGTACTCAGAAATTCATAAAGGATTAGGGTATTATACCTTGAGGGGTGCCACCTGATCGACGGGGCGCCACCAACAATTAAAACTATTTTTCACTCTTCATTTACTCTATTATTAGGGGGCATACTCTACTATTTAGGGGGCATACTCTAACAGTACCTACTTTTCAGTTACTAACAAAATATTCCTAATTTTTGAATATGGGCAGCATACTCCAAAGGAGGGTGGAATATCTTGTCGACAACGTGTAAATATACCAGGGACAAAATCCTAACTAACCAGAAGTTCAGCTGATTGAGCCCCAGAGATGTGTGGAGCGGCATATCTTTCAGAGAAGAGCCGAAATCTGTTTCCGCAAAAAGATACAAGTGTTGAAAGCTGATTAAATATGTCCTTTAGGATGATTATGAATGAAACCCCTATTGTTTTACGATCATGGTGATAAATAAATATAACGTATGAATTTTATTTTTATGCATTTTGAAGTGTCTAAAATTAGCATTAATTATGAAGGACCACGAATGACTCCAGTTGCGAAGTGAATGCCGAAATCTGCCAAAGAAAAATTTGGTGGCTAGTCAAAATTGGTTTCCCCCACTTTGAAATTGTTCCCGGGCTCCTGGTCCTTCTACATCAGGAAATATGTAAATTGCGCCGATTTCAGGTGATTTAAGGGACATTTTCCCCTAATGCCCCCCCCCCCCCCTGGTTCCGCCAGTGTTCCTGACCAATGCCAAGGAGAGTTAGGGGAAGTAAGGGGAGTCTTTAGCGTTAGGGGAGATATCCGCTTCCAATTTTAGCCAGATAAAAATTATTTCTTCCTTTGTATGTATTTACGTAATATGCATTATGCTCCAAGGGGGGCGGGGGGGCAGTTTTTGTCACCTCGTTTCTTTGGAACCAATAGGACGATCGCGATAACTCAAACGGCAATCGATGGCCGATAAAATTTCATCGACACATCGGCACATCATAATTTGTGTTGACCTGGAGGTCATCAGTGACGTCACAGGTCAGGTCAAGTGAAAATATGTAAATATATCTGATAACGCATGGTTTTGCCGTAACTATGAAAGTTGAGAGACGTGAAATATATAGGTTGCCTAAATACATGTAGTAAACATTGGAAGCTACACATTTTGCCATCCTCGTACAGTCTTGACCATATGTTCTCTCCACTTCATCGACACCACCTCTGTCTCTGTCTGTCTGTCGATGCTGCATGCAGTGGAATCCAATGCATTTACTATACCCTCGCCTCTGGTATCAGGGACGAGGGCATAAATAGTCGCATTAGATTTCACTGCGTGCAGCACCGACAGACAGCACCGATGGACAATGTTGACATTGAATTAAACGGGTGCATTAGGCAAGGCAATTTAAGAATACTTTCAAAGCTGCTTTCCCGCAGACAAAAAAAAATCGCCTCAGAGAAATCGAGGGTTATTCGAATATGCACTGAAAGCGACTGCTTAAAGCCGTTTACACGAAGCGATTTATTCAACGTGTGCATCGACATCGGGGTGGTGTTCGATAAAGTGAACCAAGCATACATTGTATGAACAGACAGACATTAAGTGAGGTCATCTCAGGTCAAGAGGTAAAATTGCAGTTTTGGGTTCAGTATGCATTGCGATTCATGTTTCTTGCCTAACGTAAGAGGCCACGGTGCGGCCGCCGCCGACCGGCTGGCCGGTCATGTCACTGGCGCAATAATTGTCACTGGCGCAGTTGTCACTGGCGCAGCTGTCACTGGCGCAGTTGTCACTGGCGCAGTTGTCACAAGCGCAGTTGTTACTGGCGCAGTTGTCCTTGCGCAGTTGTTACTGGTGCAGTTGTCCTGGCGCAACTGTCACTGGTGCAGTCGTTGCTGGCGGAGTTGTCACTGGCGCAGTTGTCTCTGGCTCAGTTTTACTGGCGCAGTTGTCACTGGTGCAGCTGTCTCTGGTTCAGTTGACCGTATACCCTCTAAAATACACCTAAAACAATTATTGTTAGAGCTATAAGCAAATATGAAAATGGACGCTGTTTAAAATATGTCACTACCATGTCTGACCCATTTACGGTGCAACCGCCAATAAGATTCACTACGATAGCGGTGAAAACCGCCGGCTCTGGTTCACCTCATCACCCCGTAGCCGCTAGGCCTCCACATCCTTGCCCTCGAAGCGCAACGCCAGCCTACCGATGAGCTCCTTGAACGCGATCGGGTCCATGTTCTTGCCCATCTGGCAGAGGACGAACCAGTCGCCGATCTGACACTTGCGCGCCACGGTGGCCACTTCATCTTGCGACGCGAGCCTGGCGCGGATCGTGAGCATTTGGAGGCGAAGCTGCGGGGACAGCAGCAGGGCCAGCCCGGCTTACGCAGCGCCAGTCCGGGTCACCACGCGCCAGCACGATGAACCAGAACCACACCACCACGTAGATCTTCTCGTTGATGATGTTGACGGAGAGCACGCAGAGGTTGTCGATGCGCTGGACGGTGCCGGATGCTCCGTACTTGTGGAACGTGCACTTGGTCACCTTTGGGGAAAGACAAGCGCCATCGGGTCGGGGTCGGTCCTCTTGGTCCATGTTGGATGTACTGAACCACTACCCGAGAGCCGTACGTGGTGAACTCATAGCCGAGGAATAGAGGTCCGTGAAGAAGATCTGCGCCACCACGTTGATGAAGTTGAGCACCTCGCAACAAAAGAATCGGACAGCGTAGGAGTTGTGGTGGTGCAAGTTCATCGTGAAGTAGTCGGCGATGAGCTTCTGCCGGTCACGGCGCGTCTCCTCCTGCGTCACCGGCGACTGCATGTCCATCACCAGCATCTGACACTTGCCGCCCTCCCACATCTTCCACAGGTAGTGTGGCACGTAGAAGAGCATCGCCTGGAAGAAGAGCGTAAAGGCCACCCACTGGTAGTACTTGTGGTACTTGAGCTCGTCGCCTTCCTGCGGCGTGCCCACGCCCGGGTGCGGGATCTGCCCGCCGATCTGTTTGCCAAAGGTGCGACTCGGCACCGTGAAGGTCGAGTGGATCCAGCAGTAGGTGTCCATATACTTGGCCGCCTCCTCGTCCTTGGCCCCCTCCACGAGGCAGTCGATCGGGTCTCCGATGTACTGCTTGGAGGTGACCATCAGGCAGCAGACGAGCAGCAGCGCCGTGGTCGCCTTGTAATGTAGACGGAACACATTGTTGTCGTTGCACACGGGGTTGACTTCACGCCCACTTCATAGACTTTCAAGAGTCGATCATGGTTGCCCTTTGATGACCGGTGGGCCGAGTGACTGGCGGCTGTCTGCTGCGATGAAGTCTCGGGCTGGCGGCGGCTGCGCGGCGGCCGCAGAGCGGCGCGGAACGGTGCGTCCCTCTCCGAGGCCGATAGAGCACTGGGGCGCCGCGAGCCTGCACAGCACAGTACACACCGGGTCGACACCCAGCTGGCAACACTGCGCGTTAGAGCTGGAGTCCAGCTGGGGCCAAACACTCATTTCCGTGGCAGATCGACCAAGCTATATCACCTCTACATCTCAGATTTCGATTAAACTGCGCTTATGTGGGTTATCTGGGCCGTATATTTAAGCTGTGAAATTAACAGCATCATCCGTCAAATGGTTTTCGAGTTATAGCCTGAGGCATTATTCGATTTTGCTCAAACCTTCCATTTTCAGCGGCACGGGTGGAGTTTTCTATTCAAATGGTAGGGCAACTGTCGCACCAACTTTGAGTTTGGCCCCACCAACTTTTGTAATATTTGAAGGGTACCTTACATTCAAACAGTTATTTTCCCTTAACCATGCACAAATGTCAAGTTTAAAGATTTTCTGACGTTTAAAAGGCAAGTTTTCACCTTGACCATGCAAAATGTTCAGTCAATATGACATTTTGCCACACCAACTTTTTCTGAAAAGCTCAACCAATGTTCAGCGGACGATATCTCCCATATAAATTATAGGAGTCATTTAAACCTATATATCATGAGAATCATCATAAACAAAAGATTCATGTTTTATGACATTTTTTAAAATTCTACAATTTTGACAATTTAAAACGTGGTTACCTAAGTAAAACATATTTTGTATGATGTGGCTACTAAAAATTATGTTTTTTTCTTGCCAGCATTGGCTTCAATCATAGATAACAGGAGACCTGTTATCTCCTGTTATTCCTGTATCTATGCTTCAATAATAAGGTGTAAGCCTTCCATAGTAAGTACTATTGGAGATATTAATTTTTTCCCAAAACGTTTTTTATTATTATGTTGAATTTTGGAGAAAAACATCGTCACCTATACGTTATACTATACGAACTATACGTAGGGGAAATGTTCCTATTAGATACAAAATAATTTGTAATTAACGGACCTCTCCCCATTTGCGACCTCCCACCGTACACAGAAAATCGACACTCAAATACAACTTAAAAAAATGCCATGGTCTAAATCTCCATATTGCGTTTTACCATTATCAGCCATTTCTACTTGTGTATTTATATAGTTCAGTGCACGCGCGTTGTGCTGCAAGAAAAAACGGTGTTTTTCTACGCCGGTTAACGCACTAATATGTGCTTATTTATACTACTGCAGTACTTCTTTTGAAACAAAGTTATGTTTGTTCTGAATTTTTTTCATACATATTATGGTTATATTTTTGTGTCGATTTCCGTTGTATAGGAGTGTTCGGTTACTTTGTATGCGGACTTTGATTTTTGGGAACACGTTACATTTTCCCTATTGCGCCGTAGGTCTTCATAGGTCACCCGCCTGTCACTAAGCCTTAAAATTGGACTACCAATGGCTTTCCTTTCGTTACGCACCGACAAGCTGTTTTTTTTATTTTGAGTCTGCCCAAATAGGAGTGAAATAGCAGAAACGGAATAACTTTATAAGGCATTCATCCATACACTTGCTAAAGTTGGGATGCTATATCAACCCGTCGCAAACTGGAACAGTTCCCTATTTCGTTTTTTTGCAAGGGCTTGCAAGATCCAATTTCGATTATATATACGCAATTGTGAATAAAGTAGACCATATACATATATGGCTGAAAAAAATGTTCACAACTTCCCTTAAAAACAAGTTCCACGGTCGTACAACGACAGCATAATCACAGCCGCGCTTCAACCTAAGGGGGTCGCTGAATCGGAACATTTTCCCCTATTTGATAATAACTTTGCACGTAAAAGAGCTAGAGAGCGTAACTGAACAGCACTATATTTGTCTCGCCAAGCTGTATTAAATGATGCATGATACGACCCCTTGCAGGCTGCTGCTTGACCTCGAGGTCATAAAAACATTATTTTAATTAAATTTGCGTTTTAAAATTTCTAAACTTTGGAATATCCAAAAAATGTTATCTCTTATTAATTTATAACTTATGATGAATGTTATGATAAATAAGTTTATATGACTCATATTATTTAGATGGAAGATTTCGCACACTGAAAAATCGAGGTTTGCGCAACATCGAAAATATACCTAAGGCTATAATTCAAAAACCATTCAACAGACGGGACAGAAAATTTAACAATGTGAATCTACGGCTCAAATGACCCCCAAAACATATTTTCATCGAACTTTGAGAAATAGAGTGTTATGTTTGGGTCGATCTGACATTGGCTGCACCGGGTGACCTTAAGTCACGTGACCTTGAAGTCAAGGAGCGATCTGCATGGGTCATGTTATGCATCATCAAATGCAGCTCGACGAGACAACTATAATGCTGTTCAGTTAAACTCTTTAACACACATGCGTGCAAAATTATTATCAAAACGTGCTGGTGACCATTACTTTCCCCCAAAAAAACATGTATACGCGTAAAAATGTATATCCATTATTTTTACCATCGAAGGCTTATACATTGTACATTGTGTATATTGAAGTCAATGCTGGCAAGGGAAAACATCATAATTTTAAGCGGCCACATTATACAAAACGTGATTTTACTTAAAATCGCGTTTGAAAATTTGAAAATTTTTGAATTTTCAAGAAATGTTATATCACATTAATTGATGGCCTATGATGATTCTGATGATGTATAGGTTTTTATTACTTACATAATAGAGATGAGAGATATCGCTCGCTGAAAATTATAGGTTTGAGCAAAATCAAATAATGCTTGAAGCTATGACTAAAAACAAAAAATGACGGACGAGGCTGAAAATATCAGAGCTCAAATCCACGGCTCAGCTAACCCCTCAGATACAATTGTATTAAAATATGAGATAAAGGGTGTTATTTCACGATTTTTGGGGTTGATCTGTCGATCCCCAGCTGCAAAATTCACCCAGATTCGTACTCTCACTTAAAGGCACATCTACTCAACTACAATATAGGTACTTTATTCTACTATCGCTACAAAATCTACTCAGCGCCATAAACTGTGTAATTCATCGTAACCACTCAAAAAGTAACAAAAATGCATTGATACTACAGGGTCTTTCAATAGGAATGTATTTTTTGATTTGCTTATTTGAGGCATATAAAATGGACTAAGATATATAAATATGGTATCATTAGTTCGAGTACAGCTGGACATTTTGTTATTTAGCAATTTTTAAGGTGGTTTGTTGCATGCGAACAAGTTTTGGAGGATTTTCACACAGGATGTCAAACTCGGTTTTGTTTGATTTCACGGCAAAAAATACTCGGCAAGGATGAACCGAGGATGAATATATTTGCTCGTGAATTTTGAGCTAGTGGCACGTGCATAATGTATTCTTATTCTTGCACGAGATATTTGCAACCAACCGCAACCAGAAAGGGCTACTGGTTCCAGCAAGACGGTGCGACGGTCCACACCACGGTGGCCGCAAGAAGCTGGCTGCAAGGACAAGTTCGGCTACCGAGTCATCCGTCCCCTCACTGCGCACCCTTGACCTGCCAAAAGCCCTGAACTCTCTCCGTTGGACTTAGGGTTCTGT
>VOPJ01013915.1:83390-136257 GCA_014673585.1 Semibalanus balanoides
GTCAATGCAATGCCTACTAGCATTTTTGAAATAATTATGGGGAGAGCAAAATTTACAGATTCAGCGAGAAAAAAAACAGTAAGAAGGGCCTGGGCCCTCTGCAAGTGATACGCCCCTGAGCACCAAATTGACAGGTTCACACACATACTGACTGCATTTGAACTTCAGAAATTCACATCCGATTCCGGGTGCATACAAACCTCGATGCACAGATCTGTCAGCTTTGAGCAGATCTTCAGCTCAGCGCTGTCCAAAGCCCGCAGTTCCCAGAAAGGCGCAGCGTCCAGCAGAATCTCGCTGCCGTAGCACAGCCAAATTTGGTATAGGTAACTTATCATTGATCTTTTCGGCACATTTTGCTAAAATTTAGGTTTTGTGTTGGATCAGGTCAGGGTCAAGTGACCCCACCTCCCCAAAAATATGCGATCGTTCCATGACCACAGCTTTTAAGGGATCAATATGAAACTTTCAGGATTGCGTTAAGCCATCAGTACCTACAAAATGTTCAATTCAGATTTTGTATATCGGTGACCTGAGGTCGGGTTAATTTTGTAACCTCCCCATTATAAGTCAATGGAGACATATTAAAATGCTTCTTTTTTAGAGGATATCAGTCCAATTTCTTCTGGACAATGTTATCATTGGATATTATGTATGAGCCAATTGCAGGTTTTGTTCAGCGTTCCACAGTAATTAAGCGTTTAACGTACCTACACGGCACGGATATACCTACGCGACTTCATATCAACATACAAAATTATTTGTCATACAAGTAGCACGTATATCCCCAATTAATAGATACTCGTCTCAATTTCCTTACTTATTTAATATTCCTAAAATCAACGTAATTTGATGAACAACCTCTAACATTCAACAAGTCACGACACTATGTGATATCCAAAAAAACGGCTGTAGGTTTTGTAAAGCCTTAAAGAATCTCGTGCGTCACAAATGAACAACAATTCAAAAATAGGCCTTAAAGTACTGCAATACGGCGAATCAGCTCCTTAATCATGCTATGACCTAAAATGATGATGGTACCTGAACATTTGTCATTTTTTTATATTTAGCATTGAACTAATTGGCCCCAAAGCATATGCTAGCTAGCAAAATTCCAATTTTATTTGCATACAGCGTTTGTAAACGCTCTAATAGAAGTGCTCCCGCGTGAACGTCACTTGCTCCGCACCTCAAACACGTTAGAGGCATTGGGATGACAAGGGCCTGACTTCATCTGCTTTGATATGTTGACGATTATGGCAGGTGAGCACTGAGCAGTGGTGCTTCAGCAATATTTGTGTTCCAATATTGTTACCTGTGAGTTACTGGGAGGTTCTATTTTTAGCCCCCCCCCCTCTTGTTATTGTGCAATATCTCCTAAACCAACAGCAGTATCATCACCAAACTATCAGTACCTTGTTTCACATTAATTTGACACGTGTTGCCTGAAGAAAAAAGATGAGGCTGTGATAGTTCAACCGGAAATGTTGTCAGTGTGACATCATGTTCTGCGCTTTTTGTTGAAAAAATAAGGGTTTGTGGAAATGCTGTCAAAAGTATAGTTTTTAAGATAAACTTAATTGTCATATACAAAATGACAGATTATGAAATTGGCTATCAAACTGCAATCTCGGGATTTTCCCAAATTACTTAATTTCAAAATTTTGAGAAATCCCTTTTTTTGTTTTTGTTTTGATAAAATTTTCAAATATGAATCTGAATAAAAAACACAATATATTTGATTGTGACAAGTACAATGAATATGTGAAGCAAGTTTGAAGTTGATATCTTCAAAAATGACTGACCAACAACCTTTCACAGACAAAATTTGACCACCTCTACAGTTCAGTTCAGTTTATTAGAACATTCCATAGGTATGGGTATTACTGCTCCACGTCAGGTACATGAATGGGCAAAACTCATACGCAAATACATTGTAAAAAGAAACACAGCAAAACGACCAAGTAAAACGAATCAGAGGCACAGTAAAAACATCCTAAGACTGAATTAAGAGCATGGTATATCCTGTAACGCCGCCTTGAAGGCGCTGAGTCGCTGACTGTCGGCTTATTCCTCCCCCATAGCTGGGTGGGAGAGCGCTGGTCTTCTGACATATCTCAGTAGTCTGTAGTGGCAGCCTGGGTTCGAGTCGCTTCGGCGCTCGCTATTTGCTCCTGACTGGGATGGCCTGCGGTCGGTGGCAGCGGTTCGCGCTCCAGGGCCCAGTGAACGTCAGCGAGCGGGGCGGACCGTGTCCAGGTAATGTCGGACACGTACAACTTTTCGTCACTAAATTCCTGCCGCCAACAGGAATTGCCGGCGATCGGGTGTTGAATCAGGACCAGCGCAACAAGCTCTGCTTAGCGCGGGTCCTGACCTCGGAAAGCCATCCATACAAAACATTCGGACTAAATTTATATAACAAATCCTGATAGATGGCGGGAGTGCGCTCCACGCCAAAGCCGCACGGTGGGAGAACACACGCTGCGATGCACTCTGGTTGCATTTGGTCACATGCAGGTCCCCTCTCTCAGAGGCGCGCGTCTGTCTTGTCGAGACATCGCTCCGTCTGTTGAACATTTTCCGGATCGCTACAGGCAAGTCATCGTGCATCAGCGCGCTAAACACTTGGACAAGGTCACGACGCACTACCAGGGTCTCGATCCTTGGCCAGTTCAGCGGTGTGATGTGGTGATACTTTTTAATCCAGTGACGAGCCTTGCTGCAAAGTTAATATTTTATGAATTTTGTGTAGCTGACTGTAGCTACTGTGTAGCTGACTCTTGGCAGCCGCAGCCCACACGGTCAGGCAGTAAATAATGTGTGGAAAGACGTAGGCCTGAATGACAATTTTGATGACATCACTGAAGAAGTAATGCTGAAACTTGTACAGGGTTACAATAATTTGGTTACATTTCTGGACTACCGCCGTCACATGCGCCCCCCAAGTCAGCCCGGCGTCGATAATAACGCCCAGAACCTTGACCTTCTCCGAAGGTCGTACTGTCGAGTCACCGATTTTGAAGTTGAAGTTTGCCGACTTTTTCAGATTTTGCCTGGACCCGATTAGCATGAAGTCTGTTTTTCCTTCGTTCATTTTCAGTGAATTTGCGTTAAACCAGGCCTGGAGCTCTTTTACAGTGGTTTCTAGTCTGTTCTTTAAACCATCGAGGCCGAACCCGTCCGGAGACGTGCAGTCCAAGTGCACTGTGTCGTCAGCGTAGGTAGTCAGGCTTCCGTGAGACAAGTAGCACGGCAGGTCGGCGGTAAACAATATACAAATAATCGGTCCAATAATCGAGCCCTGGGGCACTCCGCATGACACAGGCATGACCATGCGTACCATGCATACAAATGGTATTTTTTTCGTCTATTGATATGCAACATTTTTGTTCGTTCTAAGCGACAAACGAACCCACAAACATGTGTTACAACTCCTAATGACTGTAATCTGCAGTTTGACCTCTAGACCTCGGATAACCTTGACCTGAACCAAGGTCAAAACAGCTTAGAACGGTAATTATAAGTGTCAGATACACGAATCATACCATTGATCATCTGTTTATGCGTTTAATATAATATAAATCATATATAATATATATATATAATATATAGAGATCTATATATGATCTCTATGTTTAATATGACATTTTTGCGAGACAATTCCATCCCTAGTAGCACATAACGTTATAACAACGTCATGGCAACGTTGGCAACGTTCATACGACGTAATTACGTTGTGAAAACGTTGTCACGACGTCGTGAAAGTAATGTGTGCTACTAGGGATCCACCGGACTTCGATGACACGGTAAAACATTTTGCCTTTGACGTGACCTGTGACGTTATAGTGAGGGGGTTGTACAACTTAGTGGGAGGGGGCTGTAAATAGCTCCCTTCCAGTAAGTTGTGTTGCAAAATATACCCCAGTAAGTCGCGGGTTAGGGTAAGATACATTCTAAATCTAAACTACATGACTAAAACTAAACCCCTGACACTAGTCAGGGGTGGGGTGCCACTGCACGTTCCAATTTGGTGTGTGGTTAGGGACCCCTCAGCCGCCGCTTTTCCACAAGTCAAGGGTAGAGTTTCTCTGCACGTGCGCACGTGCAACTGCACGTGCACACCCCTATTATATAATCTCAGGAACGGCTGAATCCGATTGTGTTCCAAATTTGGTGTGTGGTTAGGGATCTCTTAGCCACCATTTTTCCACAAGTCAGGGATGGGTCCCTTTGCACGTGCGCACCTTCTTTGTATCTCAGAAACTACTTGCCCGATAGAGTTGAAATTCACCATACATTTCCTTCGCGCTCGCTCGTTCGTCGCCAACTACGGCGCTTTACTGGTATTTGACGTCTATTGTCTATGCTGTAAATAATGCAGGCACGTAGCCAGGATTTGCATCACGGAAGGGGGGGGGGGCACGTTGACAAATCAAATTGTATTCCTCAGTCATTTGCTGCTGACTGGGGGGGGGAGTGGTATGGTCGGGTCGGGTCGTCAGAGAATCCCATTCTGTTAAGTGTGAATTTATTTTGCTCCGGGGGGAGGGGGGGCATGACCTCCGTCCCCTCCCTTGGCTACGTCCCTGAAATGGTATAACAGGCCTGAACGGAGGTCGGGTGGCATAGCTCGCTTGATGACATCACTGGAAGAGTATTTGTACTATTGTTCATATCGATCGGCTCTAAACGTGACAACTTGTCTGGGGTTACAACCTAAACCTGACCTAACCTACGGAGTACGGACCCTCCCGAGGCATCCCTGGCACGTGTGCGGCGCGCACAACCTACAGGATGCGATCGATGGTAAAATAACTCTCCCAGTGACATCAGCAAGCCAGCTGTACCGCCCGACCTGCATTCAGGCCTACTACACCATCTTCAACGTGATGTTATGTATTTTGGAAGTGTAACGTCGACTAGCTTATAGGACATGAATCAATTGAATCATATTAGCCTATGGTGGTTGCAACGGATGCCTTCTCCAGATTGCAAAGTAAGGTATTTTCAACGAGATCTCGTCGGTGCGGGCCCGGCCTGGCTGGTGCGGCTTTGGAGAAGCTGGTGCGGAAAAAAACGGCGGCGCGACAGCTGTTTGGGCATCAATTACACACGTTATATGCAATTCATGGCCTCTGGTCATTTCAGGTCAGGTCACCGGGTCAAATCACGTGACCCACCTCCAAAAAAGTTTGCGGTCGTACCACAGCCAGAGTTTTGGGCCCATTGGTTTCCAACTTGCAGGATTTCGTATTGTCATGGGTACCTACAATTATACTATCTCGGCTGAGTGATATCGGTGACCTGAGATTGGGTAAATTTCGTGATCTCATTTTTAGTCAATAGGGACATATGCAAATGCTTCCTTTTGTAAGAAAACGCATTATGACATTTTAATTCCTTCTGTATTATGTTCTCATAAGCTATTGTTGATGATACAGGTGCAAGTTTTGTTCAGTGACCTCTAGAGGGTCAGTCGAGGTCATCCGAGGTCTCCAACATTTGTTTTGTTAAAATCTCGATATAATGAATATATGTAATTTAAACCGGTGCCAATGTGTTTGTATCGTCGAAACACGTCTCCCAATGTCAAACCCAGGGTCAGCATCAATTAATAATGAAACTTGTGATGAGTCAAACTGAGTCGACTCATATAAGTCATTACAAGTCTGCTGTGGATTCGTTTAAAAATGTGACAAAACAGAGAAAGAAAAAAAGTATTGTGTGGGTCAGACTTGTAAGATGGTGAATCAACGGGCTCGGCTTGTCCCCTTGTCCCTTGTCGGCTTGTCCCCGTCTTGTGGTCAGCCCATCGGGTCCTGATAACGATCGGGGTTCGCTGTCACCGCGTACTTTGACTGAGATGCAAGTTTGGTCATAAACTGGGTATATTCTGAACCTCAGAACATACCTAGATTATGTGCTAGGCTTTTAATCCGTATTTGTAATAGAACATATTCAGATAAATGCAACTTAAATACGTTCTGGAGTCCAGAACAATCCTGGTTCGTGTACCGGACTTGCATCTCGGCTAGGGCAACGAGCCCTGTCTGTTAAATGGGTCGAATAGACCCGACGGGTGGACGCCAAGAGGCGAGTAAGTCGATTCCGTTGATTCACCATTTCACAAGTAACGTATGGACTGTGGGTTACAACCACTCGTCATAACCAGCCCCACAGCCCACAGCTGATGTGACGCCTGTCTTCTCAACAGTCGGCGGCTCCTGCTGTCGCCATGGACCGAACGACAATCAAGCTGATGCAGGAAATGTCGCGGCTGAAGACCGGTGGCCAGCAGCCTGCGGCCGGCCGCGGCGGCACCGCCACCTCGCCCACCGCCAACGGTGCTGGCAGCGGGGGCGGTGGCGGCGCGCCGGCCGGCCGACCCGGCCCCGGCCCGCTTAGCTACAGCCTGTCCAGCTCGCGAACCGGCACGCTGGACACTGGTCAGAAGGCGTCCGACAGCAGTGGCAGCGCCTCGTCAGCGGCCAGCGGCGCCGCGCCGGCCGCCACACCCGTCTTCTCAGTCAGTCGACAGAGCGTCATCGCCGCCAGCCGGTACGCCACGCCCAAGCAGCTCGACACCTACTCCAACGGCGCCGCCACGCCGCCGCCGCCGCCCAACTACAGCGCGCACATGCGGCAGAAGCAGGCTGCCGGCAGCGGCGGCGGCAGCGGTGGCGGTGGCGCCGCTGGGTCCGCGGCCGGGAGCGGGGGCGTGGGCGCCGGTCTGTACGCCGGGCGGGCGCCGTACGAGCCTCCGCCTCCGTACATTCACGGAGCGCCGGCCACGGCCGCCTCGATCCAGTCGAGCCCTCGGAGCTCCGTCAGCGGCGGCAGCCACGAGGGCGCCATATACGAGAACGTGGCGGGCCGGGCGCGGCCGCCGCCGCCGCCGGACGGCTCGCGCCGCTCCAGCCTCAGCTCGCAGGAGTCGTACCCGCGCGGCGACACGTACGGGGCGATTTCGGCGGCGCCGGTCGCGCTGCAGGGCCGCGCCGAGACCTACTCGACGGCCGGCTTCCGCGCCGCACCGGCGGCGGACGCGTACGGCAGCCAGCGCGGCACGCCCGGTCTGGACGCGTACGCCGCAGGTCTGGGCGGCACGGCGGCGGTCTACTCGGCGGCCTCGCCGCTGCCGACCTCGCTGCCGGACCCGTACGCGGTGACCACCACCGCGCGCGGAACTCCGGTGCACCAGCAGTACTCGGCGGCGACGGGCGGTCCCGCTCGGCTGCCCGACCCGTACGCCGTCACCCACATGTCCCGCTCGACGCCGACCCACCTACAGATGCCTGCTGTCTCCCTGAGTCGCTCGACGCCCACCGGGGAGCAGCTGTACCAGACAGGATCAGCGCGCTCCACCCTGGCGGCGGAGCTGTACCAGACGCAGCAGCGGCCGGCCGGCGGCGGCGGGCCGCTCGACTTCCCTGCGGCGGCAGCGGACACAGCGGCAGGGAGACCGCGGCTGGCGGCGCCGTCAGAGAGGTACCCAGCCCCCGCGTCGCCGGCCGCCGCGCTGACCGACTCGTACCAGCCGGGACGGGAGAGCACCGCCGCAGGAGACCGGTACCTGCAGCTGATGCAGCAGCAGCAGCACCGACCGCCCCTCTACGAGAACGTCGGAGGAGCCGCTGGGAAGGTGAGAAGATGCGGAAGGTGCTGTGACCGGCCACGGTGAATCGCGTGTGCGGAGCGTGGACTGTGACGGCGAAAGTGTGTCAGATTATCCATGAATATAGTTGGAGTTGTCCGGTCTCACTGGACACAACGTTTTACCATAGGTCCCTAGTTGAAAAGTCGGTTATCATAACGTGCTGTAAGTTAGATCTGTTTGTAAACCTGCTCCGTTTTCCGTAATATTTACCCTTTTGCTGAAATTCAGTCCTGGATATAAGTCTTGTCTCGGCAACGAGTAGCGACCCATGCTCCATTCACCTGCGCTGATTACTCGCACGTTTACCACTAACTTCCTGTCTCCGGTGCCGTGTGTGACCCCTCTCTGTATCGCTCCATCAGGTATACATGCGGGAGCCCGCCCAGCCGGGGCCTCAGGTTCCTGTCGTGTCCACACCCCCTCCACCGTACCCGGGCCAGCGGCGACCCGAGCAGCACCCGCAGCAGCAGCAGCAGCCGGGCGCGCCCGCCGCCGGCCCGCCCACGTACGCCAACGTGCCGCCGGGCTCCGGCCCCGCCCTTCACACAGAAGGAGGAGGAGGCAGGAGTGGCCTGCTGCCTTACCAGGTCACCCCGCCCAAGTCGCAGGTGAGAGGACGTGTCGTGTGGGCTACACACGTGACCAGTGGGCTGTGTGGTGGGAACATGGTGGTGGTGGTGGCAGTAGTCGCTTTGTTTTGACTGGAAATCTTGGTATTGTATGACATGCCAAGATATTGTGGTCCTTTATGTGTAACGTCAGTCACTGTTGCCGTGTGGGCAAGAGCATCACCGTTACCTTGTATAGGCACGTCAATCACCGCTGCTCTATGGGCTCGGGCGCGGCTAGTCACCATCCACGTGTGTCGGCTTCGCAGCCTGTCTGAAGCTGAGGTGACACTCTGCCACGTCAGTCACCGTCCCCGTGTGGTCCACAGGGTCCGTCTGAGGCGGAGAAGAAGTTGGAGGAGCTGACTCGGCAGCTGGAGGAGGAGTTGGAGGGAGGCGAGGAGGAGGGAGAGTATTTCGGTCAGTGTCTCAAAGACTGAGCTGCAGGGTACACGTACCAGGCTGGTGTATCAGTTCTCTTAGTTATTACCCGCGTTAATTTCGATTCAACGCGTCTGGTTCAGAGTGATTTTTTGGTGGACACAGATCAGGGATGTCATGCTTCCTTGCCAGCTTGATTTCCATCTGCATCCTGCAATATTTACTGATTTAACGATAAACGATACCAAAATATGTATTTGCCACTATAACTGCATGTCTCACAGTGATCCGGTTATGCGTATTTATTTGCGGCTCCCTTGATATCATGACTTTGCTTTCCCTGCCACAATGCGGAATATCCGCCGCTGCACATTTTTTTTGTGACACAATTTTATCAGATGAAAGGTACGTTGAACAATGACATGCATCATTCGCATTGTCTTGCTATATGACATTTGACGGGCGCTCCTTTAATCTGTCCGCCCTATTAATTTCGCGTGCCGCTTCATCTCGCATAATCATTCTCCTCCCGTCATTCGTCGTTCCAGTTATCACCGGTCCCTCCCCGGCTCACCCCATCCTCTCCGGACCCATGCTATCGCTGGTCTGAAGAACCGCAGCCTTCACCAGCTCTACCGTCTCTGGTGAGTGGTGATCTGGTCTTCTGCTCGCTTCAATCCTCCTGACCGCGCCAGTCCAGCGTACCACTGTTAGTTCCACTCCGCCGACTAATCTAATCTCTAGTGTGTACCTAGAGACCACAGTACTATCGCATGTACCACCTGACCGCGTCGCCTTGCTCCTATCATAGTCGCGACCTGACTTGTTTGACCATCACCGGCTGGCGACTGACCCGAGTCCTCCCGACCCTTTCCACCGGCCGTCCGGTCGGTTCTGACCACCCTGACGTCGTTGCGCTCGTCCCCGCAGGCCTGTGCTACACGTGTGGCGAGAAGGTGACCGGGGCGGGTCAGGCGTGCCAGGCCATGGGTAATCTCTACCACACCAACTGCTTCGTCTGCTGCTCCTGTGGACGGGCGCTGCGCGGCAGGGCCTTCTATAACGTGCACGGCAAGGTCTACTGTGAGGAGGACTACCTGGTGAGAGTGCCCTCTTTCTCCCTCCGCCGGCAGAGGCCTGCTGGACTGGTATCGGGAGGCTCTCCGATGTCTGATTTAAAGATGGTGAATGTCTGTATGGATAGGGGCCGAGGCAGCTGTGGACTGCAGCCGTTTGAAAATGTTTCATTATTTACGGTGATCAGACTTGTGGAGGGCAGGGTGATGGGAGTTCGCCCGTTTTTCCGACGCCGATGCCGGACCAGCGTCTGCGTGCGCCAGGAAGTCTCAATTTGAACCGAGCGCTGTTCGGCAGCCGGAGCCCTGTTCGGCTGCCGGCTTTCGCGAGAACCGGCGCTAATGTGCTCACAGGCTGCCTAGCAACGTGTGATTGACCAATCAGGAGCGAGCAGACGGTGACGTCACGCTCAGCTTTTCACGTACGCGTGTCCCATTCGTGACGTCACGTGCTCGCGCGCGAGCGGCGTTCTTGCGATTGGAAAAGAGCGCTAGCAGTGGTCGCCAGTGACCTTGCTGCACAAAACGGCGCGTTTAACAAAGGAGACGCTGGGGATTACAGAAAGGGCGCGGGCTTTGCGAAAGGGGTATCAGCGTTTGTCTTCTTGGTTTGTCTTATCAGTTCATTTTCATCCGCTCGCGGGCCCTGCTCACGGGTGTTAAGCGGGCCCGGCTGAAACGCGAGCTGACGTCACTCACTATGACGCAACGGCTTGTGTGACGTCAGTTAGCGCTCCCGCGAGAGCAGGCTGCCGAGCAGCGCTCTCGACTCCATCAGGGGTGGATTGCTGTGTCGATGTGGACCCACCATATCGACAAACGAGATATGTCGTCTGACGAGATATGTCGTACTGACGAGATATGTCGTACTGACGAGATATTATGTCGTACTGACGAAATATGTCGTACTGACGAGATATGTTGTACTGACGAGATATGTCGTACTGACGAGATATGTTGTACTGACGAGATATGTCGTACTGACGAGATATGTCGTACTTACGAGATATGTCGTACTGACGAGATATGTCGTACTGACGAGATATGTCGTACTGACGAGATATTATGTCTACTGACGAGATATGTCGTACTTGACGAGATAGTCGTACTGACGAGATATGTATGTCTACTGACGAGATATGTCTTACTGTACGAGATATGTCGTACTGCGAGATATGTTGTTACTGGACGAGATTATGTCGTACTGAACGAGAATATGTGTACTTGACGAGATATGTCGTACTGACGAGATATGTTGTACTGACGAGATATGTTGTACTGACGAGATATGTCGTACTAACGAGATATTTCGTACTGACGAGATATGTTGTACTGACGAGATCTGTCGTACTGACGAGATATGTTGTACTGACGAGATATGTCGTACTGACGAGATATGTTGTACTGACGAGATATGTTCGTACTGACGATATATTATGTCGTTAACTGACGAGATATGTCGTACTGACGATATTATGTCTCTGACGAGATATGTTCGTTACTGACGAGATATGTCGTACTGACGAGGTATTGTCGTTACTTGAGAGATATGTTGTACTGACGAGATATGTCGTACTGACGAGATATGTCGTACTGAACGAGATATTATGTCTACCTGACGAGTATTATGTCGTTACTGACGAGATATTATGTCGTATGACTAGATATGTCATTACTGACGAGTATTTAGGGTCTACTGACGATATATTTGTACTGACGGAGATTGTCGTACTGACGAGATATGTCGTACTGACGAGATATGTCGTACTGACGAGATATGTCGTACTGACAAGATATTATGTCTACTGACGAGATATGTCGTACTGACGAGATATGTCGTACTGACGAGATATGTCGTACTGACAAGATATGTTGTACTGACGAGATATGTCGTACTGACGAGGTATGTTGTACTGACGAGACATGTTATACTGACGAGATATGTTGTACTGACGAGATATGTCGTACTGACGAGATATTATGTCTACTGACGAGATATGTCGTTATGACGAGTATTATGTTACTGAGAATATGTGGCGTACTGACGAGATATGTCCGTACTGACCCTAGATATTATGTCGTACTGGACGAGATATGTCGTACTGACGAGAATATGTCTGACTGACGAGATATTTATGTCGTAACTGACGGGATATTGTTGTACTGACGAGATATGTCGTACTGACGAGATATGTCGTACTGACGAGATATGTCGTACTGACGAGATATTTCGTACTGACGAGATATTATGTCTACTGACGAGATATGTCGTACTGACGGATATGTCGTACTGACGAGATATGTCGTACTGACGAGATATGTCGTACTGACGAGATATTATGTCTACTGACGAGACATGTCGTACTGACGAGATATGTCGTACTGACGAGATATGTTGTACTGACGAGATATGTCGTACTGACGAGATATGTTGTACTTACGAAATATGTCGTACTGGACGATGATATTTTCGTACGACGAGATATGTCGTACTGACGAGATATTATGTCTACTGGACGAGATATGGGTCGTTACTGACGGATATGTCGTACTGACGAGATTATTATGTCTACTGACGAGATATGTCGTACTGACGAGAATGTTGTACTGACGAGATATGCCGTACTGACGGGATATTATGTCTACTGACGAGATATGTCGGTTCAGCTACATTGTACTGGTAAGATGCGCCGCCGGCCGTCCCGGGTAGCCTTCTGACGTTGCTCCTGTGCCGGCAGTACTCGGGGTTCCAGCAGACGGCCGAGAAGTGCGCCATCTGTGGCCACCTCATCATGGAAATGGTAAGCGGGCGGAGCCATCGCTGCAGCTGCTGTGGTCATGTGGACGTGTTGGTGTGATGCCAATGATATTGTCTCAAGTCTCAAGATTGTCTCAAGAGTCAAGAGTTGATTTTTGTTGTTGTTGAGACTGGAAGAGTTGATTTTTGTCAAGAGTTGATCAGATTGATTTGATTTTTGTCAAGAGTCAGGAGTTGATTTTTGTTGTTGTTGTCGAGAGTTTCTGTAGGTTTTTCTGCGTAGTTAGTAGTGGTTTTTATTTAGAGCTGCTGTCCATAGATGACTATCGTTTGTTATTTTGCTCTGTGGATGCAATCTGTCCTCTTTGAAATCACAAATGTTTGAGGGCGCTTGATAGCCTCAATGTGCTTTGCGCCCCAAAACCCCAATCAACACACACACACACACACACACAACAGCACACACACACACACACACACAACACACACATCACACACCACACACACCACACACACACACCACACACACACACACAACACACACACACATCACACAACACACACACCACACACACACACACCCACACACACACACACACACACACACACACACACACACACACACACACACACACATCACAACACACACACACACACACACACACACACACACAACACACACACACACACACACACCACACACACACACACACACACACACACACACACACACACACACACACACACACACACACACACACACAACACACACACACACACACAACACACCCCACAACACACACACACAACACACACACCACACACACCACACACACCACACACACCACAACACCACACACACACAACACAACCCCACAACAGCACACACACACACACAAATCACAAATGTTCAGCTTCTGTTGCCAGCTGTGTGGCTGGATCAGGCTGCTGACAGTGGATCGATGTGTGTCTCCGTATCAGATTCTTCACGCCATGGGCAAGTCGTACCACCCTGGCTGTTTCCGCTGCTGCGTCTGTAACGAGTGTCTGGACGGGGTGCCCTTTACCATCGACGTCGACAACAAGATCTACTGTGTCAACGACTACCACAGGCGAGTGGCGAGCAGGGCAGATAGATGGCAGGAGATGAGGTGGTTTTCCTGGAAACGGTCTGTCAGATCGGAATAGCACATCAGGGCCCGTGCTTAATGTACTCGACTATTATCATCTGTTTGCGGTTTTACGTGGTTAATATCGGAGACGAATTTGATTTGGAACTGTTCAACTGACAAACATTTTGTATCAAACGTGTCGACGCGTTTGTAAAAGTTGTAAAAAAGTTAAGCCGACGTGGATCATAGAACGATGTAGATTGCACCATCAAACCCACGGATAATAACTTTAAATAAGTACATTCCATTAAGTACGTTCTATGGAATTCCTTTCCATGAACTAAGTACATTCCATGGAAAGACACCGAGACTGCCTTTCTCCCTCATGGCCATGCCGCTAACCCGCACCGTACGCACCCTCCGCAGGATGTTCGCGCCCAAGTGCGCGGCGTGCGGTAAGAGCATCACGCCGGTGGGAAGGCACGGAGGAGACGGTGCGCGTGGTCAGCATGGACCGCGACTTCCACGTGGACTGCTACCTCTGTGAGGTGTGCGGGCTGCAGCTGACCGACGAGCCCGAGCAGCGCTGCTACCCGCTGGACGAGGCGCTGCTCTGCCGGCGCTGCCACCTGCAGCGACTGGCGCAGCTCGGACGCACCTCCACCAGTCACATGCAGGTCAGCAGGGGGCGGGGCGGGGTCACTCGCAGGTCAGGGGTGGGGTGAGAGGATGGGTGGTGACATTGGTGGCTTGCTGGGGCGTGGTGCTCCATGCTGGTTATCAGACATGATCCGAGGCAAAGAAAAGGATCCAAGATCCACATGATCCCACGACAAAATGGTCCTGCAGGATTTAAGATCCACAGGATCCCACGACAAAATGGTCCTGCATGATCCAAGATCCACAGGATCCCACGACAAAATGATCCTGTAAGATCCAAGATCCACAGGATCCCACGACAAAATGGTCCTACAGGATCAAAGATCCACACAATATCTGTAAGATCAGGATCCAACAACAAAATCAATTATCCAAATCCCTAAATTTACTTTTATTTCTAACCTAGCACTTAAATTGCATTTTATTTTAAAAGTGTTGTCAAATGGGTTGATGGTTGCATTCTACATCATTAAGGGTCTGCAAATCCAAAACATTTCCTCGCAGTAACTCTAGATCCACAAGATCCAGCAACAATTAAACTTAAAAGATCCTGGATCTATAAGATCCAACGATAAAGTTTCTGAACAAGATCTTGGATACATAGGATCAGACACATTTTCTGAACTTGATCCTGGATCTATATGATGCAGCTTCCTTCGTCTCCCTCAGCTTCATCCCCAGCTCCCAGGACTGGGCGTAATAACTTATACCATTTTGCGGGTGTTCTTTTTCGCTCGTTCCCAGCCCTGACACGAAGCTTTCTCCGACTGTCTATGCTCATTGTGGCTGTGCTGTTTGTGAGGTGGCATTCCTCTCTGTCTGACACCACCCCTCTCGGTCTGACATCGCCTCTCTCGGTCTGACATCGCCCCTCTCGGTCTGATACCGCCTCTCTCGGTCTGACACCACCCCTCTCGGTCTGACACCGCCCCTCTCTGTCTGACACCGCCCCTCTCTGTCCGACACCTCCCCTCTCTGTCTGACACCGCCCCTCTCTGTCTGACACCGCCCCTCTCTGTGTGACACCGCCTCTCTCGGTCTGACACCAACCCTCTCGGTCTGACACCGCCCCTCTCGGTCTGACCGCCTCTCTCGGTCTGACACCGCCCCTCTCGGTCTGACACCGCCCCTCTCGGTCTGACACCGCCCCTCTCGGTCTGACAGAGCGTCGACTACCAGCGGACAGACACCGGAGAGCCCACCTGGTACTACGCCTCCTCATAGACGGCTGGCTGGCGGCGGCGGCGACCGTCACACAGACACCGGAGAGCCCACCTGGTACTACGCCTCCTCATAGACGGCTGGCTGGCGGCGGCGGCGGCGGCCGTCACACACAGATAGGCGCGCTGCCAGTCCTGCCCCACCGTCAGACTCCTCCCTACACCCCCCCTCTCTCCCCCTCCTCCCCCGCCGTCCCGATCAACCGAACGACCCCCGCGTGCCTGTGATATCGCACCGGCCGACCAGAGGAACGAACATTCCAGAGCGAGGGCATTTACTTCCAAGAGATATTTCCTGTGAATTTCGAGCGGCGGTATTGCCGCGGGATGCCGCGCTGGCGCAGCGGCCGCTTGCCTTATCTAGAGCGTGAGTTTGTCGTGGAGTACGTGGCGACCTTTCTGCCACTGCTATAGTTTTGTCGAAGGTGCAATGTCGAAAGTTTGCTATCGAGTGTATAACTGTGCGTGCGAGCAGGATCTCTAGGCCGGGTGCCCACGTGCCAGACTGCGTGTGAGAGCTGGGGTGTGCGTAGGTCAGGACGACTTGGGCCGCGAGTGGAGCGCTGTTGCCTGAGGCGGCAGCCTGACCTACCGGGCGTCGGCTCATTGTGATATGAAGTAGAGTGAGTGTATGGACGGCGGTTGCCCGAATGTCGGCCGGTGGACCTGTAGCGAACGCTGACCGGCTGCGGCCGCGCGAACTCCGGCCGCTGCTCCGACTCCAGGGTCGGGGTGTCGCGGCGCAGGGGGCTGGCCCGCTGTGGTGTGAATGTGTACAGTGCGCCAGTGCTGACCGTGGTGCGCCGCCTAACACGTGGCCCTTCCGTGAGGGCGGCGGCGCGCAGTGTTGCTCAATTGTGCTGTGGCCGGGGCCGGGACCAGAGTCGGCGATACAGCCGGCGGCGGGTAGGTACTAATCTCGCCCTCGCTGTTCTGTCGGCGATCAGCCGGCGGCGGGTAGGTACTAACCTCGTCTCAGCTGTCGTCGCGATACAGCCGGCGGCGGGTAGGTACTAACCTCGCCCTCAGCTGTTCTGTCGGCGCTGTGTGTGTGTGTGTGTGTGGAGCCGGAGCTCTGTCTAATATACTCGTCCCCTGGGGACACCAGCCTGCCAACTCTGTCTGGCCGGGATGTTTGTCTCAAACAGGGTAGATTGGATGGGGCTACTCAGCAAAAAACACCACTTGTCAATCGGACGCGCGGTTTTATACATATCAGCTTCTCAAATGCGTCGTTATGGACCGGTCCGGGCCGCTCATATTCAGATTTTCCCCTTACTCACGGAAGGATGAGCGAGCGCCTCGCGTTTTATGCTTCGCGCTCGCTCGTAATCAAGGCTTGTGTCATGTTTCACACGGTGAGAGCTACCAACGGTGACTAACATCGCAAAGTGAATGTCTACAGATTAAGCGATAAAACTGCACGTGCTCTGGCGTCAAGTATGCAGACGGTAGCTGTGTGCTGAAGATAGCGCGGTGCATTATGCTGTGGAGAGCGTCTGGTATCATTCTCGAACGTTCTTTGGTCAATATGAAGGGCCTTCAACAGGCTAGCAAGGCTAACAACATGGAGGACTCTCAACTGAGTGATACCTGCCGATGTGATAAAGCCCAACCGTCCATTGCAGTGGTCAGTGGTGTCGATTTTTGAAAACGATTGGAGGGGGACAGGAACGGATCCAAAGGGAGCCTGACCTGGCTTTACCGAAATCGGCTAAAAAATTAACACATTTCAATGCAATTCTAGGCAACAGACGAAATCTCACGAGTTTTGGAAATTATGTCGGACTGCCCCTGAAACCAACGTTTGTAGCCGGCCTGCATCCTCCAGAAGGCCCGAGGTGTTACTTGGAATCAAGGACGCAGGAACCAGGGGGCAGCGCCCCCCCCCCCCAACTTTTTTCGAGGAGGGGCGTCGCCCTCAAACTTTTCTGATGATCTATTTCTTCCTATACAGTTTTCTGATTGATAAAATCGTTGAAATGTTATCACAAATGTAGAAGATAAAAAGTACTTGTTCATTATTAAATGACTGAAATTATCGGTAGGGATCTAGTTAGTATTGCTTTCTAGTCTTATTTGAGTCTGCTTAGCCATTTAAGGGTAGTTTAACTGAATTCGTGAAAACTTAGAAAATTGGGTTAGGATATTACTAGCACCGTAGATGTCAACACATTAGTTCCAAACGATCCAAACCCATATGGAAACTGTAATGACGTCAACAATTTTTAGAGTTTTACACTTCGTGTTTACAGTTACGATTGCAATGAGATGCAATGATTATTGTGCCACCTATGTATATTATTTTAAAAACATATTTCACACACAAATTTGCGTCAATTTGACGAAAAACACAGCTTTGAAAGGGAGGTCTCAAAACTCCCACAAAGTTTCACAAATCTGATAAAGCCATTTAAACGAAAATGATATTTCCTTTCTTTTCACGTTTTCTGATGGCAACTGACTTGAACACTCGATTTTTCAATTATTTATTGTTTTTCTGCGAGGATTATCACGCCCGTAAACATTCACGACATAATGCAAATACGTTTAAATATATTTGGTATAAAGACCTAAATCTGTAACCTAAGCCATAACAAATTTAAGGGGAACTCTTTGATATGGGTGCCCCTTACAAATTCAAATGGGCACGGTGCCCCGGTGCCCGCCCCCGTCCCGCCGCCTATGATTCTGAGGATACGCAAGATAGCAGCCCAATTCCTTATGGATCATGTTATCATCGGCCATTCCTGAAGGCCCAGGTGCAGTTTGTGTTAAGTGACCTCTACAGGGTCAGCCGAGGTCATCCGAGGTCACCTTACAGGAGAACGGCGTGCCTCAGGGTGGTGTTTTAAGTGTTGCTTTGTTTGCACTCATGATTAATGACGTTGGGGAGAGCTGTAGAGTCCCCCTAGATCCGCATAATAACAATCCGTCGGACGATCCTTGTTGGTGTTGACGATTTTGCAATCTGGGTACAGTTCCTTGTCGACACCAGCATAGAGCGCCAACCTCCAAGGGGGCGGTTCTCGCTTGGAGAGGTGGGCATACTCGTTGCAATGGATTTTCGTTTCTCCAGCTCTAAAACACAAGTGCGATCCATTTCCTTGCCGACGTCGTGAACTGTCTGTGGGCGTATTTCACTTCGCGGCATCTTATTGGTGTAAATATTCCTCTTGGAACAGTTCCGTTTCGTTTCTTGGGTTGGTATTTGCTAGACAGCTCGGCTTACATACAAAGAGCACCCTTAGGTCGCTGTGACCTTTAAGTGCACGAAAGCGTTAAATATTTTAAAAAGTGCGTCTCCGAACCACGTATGAGTATCGATAGAGCACACTTATTACTTCTTTTACTGTTCCTGGGATATCGTTGAAAAGCCTCGATGTACGCGTAGCATCGCTTAACGAACGTGGCAATTGTACCACGCTCTATATATACGTACTCTCGGACACCCTTTGTGCGTGCACGCAATAGCAAGCCTTAATAACGGATATGACTGGCGCTTTTCGTACTTCACCTGTCAGTAGTATAACTCGCAGATGCTCATGAGCCTTCGCTTGCTCCTTGAGACGGGGGGTCCGCCCTCCTCCCCGATTGCATAGCATTGCGCTACTGCCTGCAAGTTACGCCAATTTCCAGAACATCCTACTTATATTTACGTTTTCTCTCCGAGTATCTTAGCACTTTTTCGGGACGGTAGGCCGATGCGAGCTGTCCCTTTCTGCGTGAGGGTGCGAGTGCTGTTGCTCGAGGCGGACGTCAGCTTGCGGCGAGTTGCCTCCGTAGCGCCGTCTCGCATTCCACCATGGGAACTGTCGTGGCCAACGCTAGAGTGTTTCGACTACGAACTTTTAAAAGAGTGAGAGTACTCACTCGGCCGAGTTTCGAATCTCGAGCATTGGAGCGTGTTTGTTATTATGAAAACCATGCTCATTTTTACACGGACGGGTCTAAGTCGGACGAAGGCGTGGGATGTGCCTTCGTTAGTGGTTCCATAACTAGATCGTTTACTTTGCCGTCTTTTGCCACTGTGTTTACGTCGGAACTTGTGGCGATACAGAAGGCACTGTGTTTGTTGCAAGTTTGTAAGATGTTTTACACGTGATTTTTTACCGCATCGCAGTAAGCCTTTTAGCATCTGAGAGCATTGTTAAACACATTCCATCCAGTTTTACAGATATTTTGAGCCTGCTTACCTCCCTGACCGAGCCGGGAGTCTGTGGTTTTTTGTTGGATCCCTAGCCATGTTGGCATCGCTGGAAATGAGCTGGCAAGACACCAGGCTGCAAGCCGTGCGACGGTGCGCAGTGTACCATTCTTCATTCCGTTGCCGGGCAAGGGACCCTCTTTTGGCCTGCCTGTTTATCTTTTGTTCGTAAGGAAGTGGCAGGACGAGTGGTGAGAAGTGCCCGCTCCTCTAAAACTTAAAAGCTGTTAAACCCTCGCCTTATGTATTGCCGTCATCTTCAGAAGGTTCTAGAAGAGAAGAGGTCATGCTATGCGGCTACGCTATAGGACACCACTTGTGCCAGCACATCGGTATCTTTTTGCTCTGTGAGAGACGAAGCCCGTTGTCCTCGCTGTGGCGAGATCTGTCTGTGTCCCAATGTGCTGGTCGTCCTGTGCACCTTGATTAATTTACGTATTTCCGTTTTAACCTTTGGAAGGAACTCACGGACCTTGAACGTTTTTACTTAATGATGACATCATTGCTTATCTCGCAGGTGGTTACGTTCCTCGTGAAGATCCAATTTGCTGTCATCTACGCGCCAGTTGCGTGATTGTGTTTTACTGGTTCGACACCTTTGTATCGTAGCCTTTTTTTATAGTTTCCGTATTACTCGCTGTGTATTGTTGATTTTCTTTAAATTGAGCTTTCGCCTTTGTCTAGAATGTTATGGGCGCCACAATAACGTCTAAGTAGTTACGGCGCGCCCGTAAAGCCCAAATCAACACAACAACAAACATGCCGAGGGGTGGGGTTCACGCAACAATGTTCGTCATAACTCCTCGATACAAATCCAGTTAAAGAAGTGGAAACAGCTGCCACCCAATGTGTACAAAGTCAACACATCGTATAACTGGGAGACGTGTCTCGACGGACACGTCTCCATTTTACAACCATGACCATATTTGGGTTATCCAGACCTTGACCTGAGGTCAAATTTCCTCAGTTTGACCTAACCTGGGCATCGGTGAAATACGATTAAAAGCGTTTGTTTTGAGGCCGACCAATCGACGATGCGTCAGAAATTATGTAAATGATTGCCTATCTTTATTAGTGGTAAAAAGAAACTAATATAATTAAAAATGATATTTGGCAAAAAAATAGGCCTCTTGATCCTTTGATGGTCCTTAACAGCCTGACAACTATTGACCTGAAAATAAATTTGGAGAACACGTTGGCGATTGCATGGTTTCAGAGAGCTTTGAAATCGCTTTCGCCGTGTTGTTTCTAGTAGCTAGTCGATCATAAGTTATGCGGGAGATTTGGGGGAGTTCTGGGCAAAGCCTGCAATGAGAAATCGACCCTTGATGCTCTGTGTGACCTCAACTTATTGGCAATGGTTAGAGAACATGGGACCGCAATAGTTTCAAATAACTATTTTGACCGCAGCTTTTTCGAAACGGCCTTTTGATACTTTTTTGACGAGTCTTTTGAATGGTGTCCCCTGAATGGTGGATGGTTGAATGGTGTCCGTCCCCTTAGCCGCCGGCACGGCGAGGTGGCGCCGAGCACCGGCAGCGGCGCGGTGTGTAAACGCAAAGCAGTCCAAAAATCGGTACCTGATGATTCATGTGATCCGACACTTGTATTCTGCTTTAGGACTTGTATAGTTCAGCTAAAGACTCAAGAATGATGGAATGATCTTAATCAGGTCAAGTCATCTCGAGGTCACGTGAAGGTCAAAGTCTGATTACGGTCATTGCCAGTTGATACTAGCATCGTGTATTGGCATAGTTTTTTTTGCGTCTAAGAGCTGTGAACAAAAGTGAAAGCGATTTTTATGGTCTGATGAAGAGGAGACGAAGGGTGAGGGCCGATGATTAGAAAAACGCAATGCCTTATATTATATCCACGGTAGGTTATGCGTCGAAAGTGGTCGATTTTAGGTACTTTGAAAGGTCATAATTGTCAGTCATTTTTAATGGTATCAACTTCAAATTTTGCACACGTCAAATCTCGCAAAGTTTCGTCATATTTTATTATCTGACATGTTTCTTTGATATATATTCATGTTTTAGCATCTAACAATTTCGGAAAATATGAAAATCAGAAATTTATAATTTGTCATCATTAATTTCAAAACCCGTATGATAGCCGCGTCTATTGTCAGTCAAATTAAGGTATCAAAATACCTTTAGTAGACGAGTTAGTGGCGTAAATAGGTAATACCTACAACCAAAAGTGACTAGTAGTTCAAATCGGGCAGAAATTTGAAGTGAGGGCAGGAATTGCCGGCTGAGTACTCGTTGGCAGGTCTAAAATCCTGCCCCCCCCAACTTGAACATACTTCCTGCGTCCCTTGCTGAATCTTACTTATAAAACGAGTAAATGTTAACCTGACATTGGAATGGGGGGGGGACGAAATATTCTCCCTTGACGTATTTTTCGCAATTTAACTAAAGAACAGATAGGCGACATCTACATTAAATAAATAGTTTCAGCCTTTCAACATGGGGTTTTGAAGTGTTTGTTTTTTTTGTTTTTTTTGTATTTTTTCGTGCGATAGCAGTTTTGTTAGCCGCGTGTTGAAAAAACCCTAACTGCAAGTTTTCTGGGCTGAAAGGGTTCACGGCCGAATATATTTGACTTTTTGTCGAAGGAATGTGGGCCATAAAATAAAGAATGTCAGAATGTGGGCCTTTAACACCTGGCAGAAGCTATACAGAATCTTAGCGCGACTACTTTTCGAATAATCCGATTGCTGAGCCACGTTTGACGTTTGCGGAGAGTACGCATATAGTTTTGATGAAATTAATAATGTACGTCCTGTCCTGAATCGGCGCGATGTATGGCTATTTTTGACATGAAAATAAGTTGAATTTCAAAATATAGTCAAATCGTGTTTGAAAAAAAAACCCAAGGTGAACTATTTCCTTTATATTGTGGTACCTTCTCTTACACCAACTTTACGTCTTCTGTGCATAAATGAAACAATTTTATTGAGAAAAAAATCGAGATGAAGCGAATTTAGTGACGTCACTGGTCACTACACTCGAGTTTGAACTTTACTGAAATGAGCCCAGATGGTTAAATGACTATCACAATCGAATTATGCTTGTAAATAATCCATTGTACATGTGTTGCAGGACTTTCGGTATTTTTGTTGCATAGTGACAGGCATGAGGCAACTAGAAATCCGTGCTCAGTTGTACAATGCAATTGTTTGTTAGGTTCATAGGTACTTATCCCATGTTCAACAAGCTTTCGTTGACGCTCCATCCCCTGCTCAACAGCTTTTCGCTGACTTTCCATCACCACGCCCACCAATTTTCGCTAACGTTCCACCCCACCCCCTCCCGGTCTACAACTTTTCGCTAACGCTTCACCCGCGGTCAACAACGGTTTGCCCCTTAGGTGCCTCTCCCCCTCCCATCCCAAAATACCTTCCGCCACCCCTGTCTGCGGGAAGGCGACATGCTCTGCGGCACAGCATTCAACAGACGTCATTTAACATAGAATTCATTGGAATAGGAACTGCTGCTGCCTGCTGGGTTGTGCGGCACAGCATGGATCAGGCGTCATCTTTGAGAGACATCTATGGGCTGTAACAGGAACTACGGAGTTTTTGCGGCAAAGCATGGATCCGGCGTCATCTTTGAGAGACATCGTATGTGCTGTAACAGGAACTACGAGTTTTTGCGGCACAGCTAATGGATCCAGGCAGTCATCTTTGAGAGACATCTATGGGCTGTAACAGGAAACTACGGAGTTTTGCGGCACAGCATGGATCAGGCCGTCATCTTTGAGAGACATCTATGGGCTGTAACAGGAACTACGGAGTTTTGCGGCACAGCATGTATCAGGCGTCATCTTTGAGACATTTGACATTTTGAGACATTCACGGCACTTGGTAAGATTGGGCCAAGGTCAGGTGACATCAGTGAGCGGGGCGGACCGTGTCCAGGTATGTCAGGCACGTTAAACTTTCGTCTCTAAATTCTGCCGCCAACAGGAATAGCGTGATTGGGTGGTGAGATCAGGACCTGCGCAACAAGCTCTGCTTAGCGTGGGCCCCGACATCGGAAATATATCCATGCAAAACATTCGGACTATATTGATAAAAATGCATCGTCTTCATTGCTCTTGCTTTATACCTGTTTCTTGAGTTTGAAAGATGCTGGGGTTGATTAACCAGCGCTGTTGTCACATAATCAAAATTATTATTGATGTAAACAACCTGCAATTAAATTACACATGTTTATTGGCACCAGGTCATAGGTAGTCACCACAACCATCTGTTTTATTTCGACACACATTGCATATGGCCACTTCATGGAAACACGATTTACCAGTGCGTGCGTGTGGTAAACGTATAGCTCCCGTTTTCGATTTTTTTTCTTCAAATATGTTTCAACCGAACATTGTGTTTTGATATTGCATGCCACCTCTGTATGCTAAGCGCCTGGCCCCGTGAGATGTGTGTGAAGTCATGACAGACCACGGTGGAAATCTGCCAACTCTGGGCGACCCAGAGCCCAGGCGTTGACATCAGATGAGACATCAGATGAGACGGGCACGTGAGCCGCAGTGGACGATCCTCGGCCGCGTCAGTGGAACGTCGACGGCAGCTACTCACCGGGCATCATCTTCCAAAAAAACTGCAAACAGGCGTCGGTCGTCACCAGCCTGATGATATGTGGGAGGCAAGCCGCAGATTTATCAGCAAATATCGATTTCACGCGATGCTGGCTGGACTATGTTAGAAAGAGTGGGTAATTTTTCCCATATATAGTTTAAAATCGATGGCTATTATTATTCGATTTCTAAGAATATCGGAGTGTAAGCATATATGATGAATTATTTTGGTGATGTAGGCACTAGTGAGCAGTGGCTAATAATGTTCAACGTCTTTAATGATGGTACATTGATACCCAACCAGGTAAGTATACAAGGAAAATGACACGAACAGAAAATAAAATAAAGGAGAAAAAAACAAACAGAAAAAGAAAACGGCATACAACGTATAGGAAGGCCAACATGAATATCGGGTATAACCTTGCAATGAGTTTATACTTTATTTTCCTGGATGAAACCGCCTTGGATTAATCGAATTTCCATGCTAACTGTGGATCCATATGGAAACTAAGCTGAATGTAATTAAAACATACTGGGCGAGGAAGAGCGCAACTTTTCATTGAATGCGTTGAACTATTGCCGTAATTTGTTATATTTTCAACTGGCATGTATTTTATATATTACTATAATAGTGATATACAGTGGTGGATCCAGAACGGGATATTTTTTAGGGGGGAATTTGGGGCATCATTCCAAAAGTCTCACACAATTCTGAAAACTTTTCGGATTTCGCATGCTTATGCATTGGTAGCTGATTTAAAGCAAACTTTCCTTCGAAAAAGCTGTTTAGATTTCCTTTTATATCATGAAATGTGCCATTTTTACCGATTTTGGACGGTTTGGGGCAATTGCCCATTTTACCCAACCGTAGATTCGCCACTGGTGATGTAATAGAAGAAGTAAGTGTTTTTCCTCAATAGTTTTAGCTTGAAATCGTTTAACCAGAATGAGTTCAAACAAACGGAAACGTGAAACTTCATTGTGTATCATTGCATTATTTTAACAAAGTCAAAAGCGAGTTAAATATCAATATTTATAAAAGCAGCGACTTTTTACCCATACATTCACTGAATGTATGTAGTAATGACATCAACGAAAAAAATAACAAAAGGAAACATGACGATACATATTTGAAATAAAACGAAACCAAACATAAACAAAACAAAAACTACAATATGACTGGAAATGGTACGAACAACTATACAACAACTATGCTATATAACCAACGAACAACTATACAATTAACAACTATACAACAACTATGTACGAACACTATGCTTGCTACCACATTTAACATACGTGTTTTCGGAAGCTAAAATACATTTGCCTCATGCTCCAAACACGATGGTGAAAACACTACGTTTTCAGTATTACTGGTACGATTACGTAAAACATACGTAATTACTATGCGCATGGAGGCGGATCGTACACACATTTCTGCAAATTGATCCAGCAGAGATGCTCGGTTATTCATGCTGCTTAGGACTAGAACAATATCACTACACTGTCAGAGCTGTCTAATCTAGCACTGGACAGCTGCCAGCTAAGACAGCTGGTTATGTCGCAGGTGTCCTATGCGGCGACAATAGGACAGCTGACCATCTCTTGGGCACCGTATGGTATTAACATGTCTGTTTAGCAGACCGCTTGTGCGCTGGATTCCGTCTCTCGCAGCATTGAGTTGCTCACTGCTGTACTTACCCGCTGTCTGACTTCTTAGTACTGAGTTCAAACCTAGCAGTGTTCAATAGACGATGCATCGTCCGTCGCTATCAGTATTGCATTGCAAAAGTTACTGACTTTCCTAGGACGCCAGGAGGACGCTATGATTAGCGTCGCTTACTAACGACAATACCTTTTACGACATAATTGAATAAAATGTCAAGATATACCAGAATTAGCCAAATGTAGAGTCAAGAGGACGCCTTTGCTACCCCATATGATGCCGCCAGAGTTGGTCCACTGCCGTCTTCCCACAGCTAGCTCCGTTGTCCAGACATACCAGTGTCGGATGTCAGCAGAACGCATCTAGCCAGTCATCATCTCCAGGAACTCTGAAAGCGCAACACAGTCGCGTCACATGTCACACGTCACACGTCACACGTCACACGTCACACGTCACACGTCACACGTCACACGTCACACGTCACATGTCACACGTCACATGCAGTGTCGCAGTGTCCAGGCTGGGCCAATGGCAGCGGCACGACACGTGGGCCAAACAAAAGTGCAAGGCGGTAGGCAGCGAAGCGCTGTAGACATCGGCGGGATTGCCCGTCTGAGTACTACCCAGGCGCAACAGTATGCCAGAAAATTAACACTGCACGCCTGCACGCGCTCTGCGCTCTGCACGGTCTCACTGAGGGGTCTGTGTTTGCACCGCCAGCTTCTCCCGCCCTCTCCTGTACCTCCCCGCCCGTGAGTTAGATTACCCGTATTCTGTTTTTTTATACATGCTGTAAAACAGCAAAAATATATTATCTCAGTTCCTCTGATTCGTCAATCATGCTATCTTAAATGGAACGATTTCCGCGCACATCAGTTACCTTACCTTTTAATAATTATTTTACTGTAAATGATGGATCTTCACTTGACCTGCGCAAATAATGTCGCTGGTCTTTGAAGGGAGATAAAGTGCAGCTTCTGTGCGACACTGGTCGACGTTGAGGGTGCTGTAAAAATGAATAGTGACGTCACACAGCGAAGCTCCATACCGTCGTAGTCGAGGGTGCCGGAGCCGTCGGTGTCCACCTCCTCGATGATGTTGTCCAGGTCCTCTGAGGTCAGCTTGTCGTCCAGGGCCTTCAGGATCTCCTTCAGCACCTGTGTTGTGATGTAGCCGTTGCCTGCCGAGCACACCAGTGTCGGTGATAAATGGTTGGGTAGTGTTTGAGTCGGTGGTTAGAAGACTTTGAGTGTCTCTTGTTGTTATGTTTGTTGGGCGTTCGTTGTCTTTAATTGTATTATATTTATCTTTTACAGGCTCACTGCCCAGTTACAGACGAAGTCAGCAGATAAAACAATAAATAGTATGCTAGCATTACACAAACCACACCACGTCACTGCGTCGTTACGGTTTGGTATCTAGCGTCTTGGTAGAAGACTTGGTGCTATATTTATAAGATATACAGTAGATGTGAACATAAAATTGGTCGTGTTCAGGTCACGTAGCCAGGTTTTGTTCAGGGGGGGGGGGCACGTCGAAAAAATCGATTTTGCTCCTAAAATCTCATTCTATCTAGTGTGAAATCACATTTTGCTCCTCAGCCATATATCGCTGACCAGGGGGGGGGAGGTAGGGTCGGGGTTTCAGAGATTCATTCTATCTAGTTATGAATTATTTCGCTCAGGGGGAGGGGGGGCATGGCCCCGTTTGCCCCCCTTGGCTACGTTCCCTGGTCGTGTCAGAGCTTACTAAAGGTTGCAAGGGATGGCGTTCTGGGTGAAAACATTACGGCTTGAAACATCCTTGCATGATGAATATGAAAAAAAAAAACATGATGCCATATTGTACAAATCGGGGCTTGATAGAATGTACGTTAAAATGTGATAACAGAGCTCGGTAGCCTACGGTGTCGACTGTCGATGGATTTGTCTGAGATAAAGACACCGGTGTCGATTTGTATACTTAGGGGGAGGCCCCCAAATGCTTTTCAAATTTTAACCTAGGCCTATGGGGTTGCATGGTAAGAATGAAATTATAATCTATGAAGTTAGCATTAGGCCTCACAATCATTTTCAGAAGACGAGGCCCCTGGTTAAAGGCCACTATAAAGAGTAAGCCTATACCTTCTTTGTCGTATAGCCGGAAGGCCTCCTTGAGCTCCTGCTGCATGGCTTCATCATCCTCTTCCTCGAGGAAGCTGGACGCAATGGCGACAAAGCTATCGAAATCCAGCTTTCCGTCTAAAAAGCACAGGTTTTGGTTAGTATCATTGGCGTGATGAAAATAAGGGTATGGTGTCGATTGGGTATTAGCACTTTATCTTGCATGATTGTATCACACTGGATTAGCATTTGACTAAGCACTATCAAGTAAGCTTTTCGTAAACGTGAAACCATCCACATTCTTCTGTTGTTGATTAAGTCAACGCTCGGGTATCATGATTACATATGACGTCACATCAGACTACCTCTGACCCGGATCGATCGGTGACTTGTGCAGTGTGTCTGTGATGAAGCTACCTTTTGCCTTGTCCGTGCAGAGCTGCTGCAGTTCGTCGTCGTCGAACTGCTGTCCCATGGTGTTGAGGATGGCCGCCACCTTGTTCACCTCAATCGATCCCGTCTTCTTCTGGTCGAACATGCCGAATGCCTTCTTGAGCACTTGGTCAGAGAAGGAATTATGTTAGGGCGCTGAGTACACAATCCCAGGCGTTTCGTGCGCCATACTTAAACAACGCCATTGTTGCGTAAAAAGGGAAATTAAGAACAAGAAAATGCTTGGAGTTAACTGAATCAATGAAGGAGACATGATAACAAGATGATTATTGATACCTTCTCCAATATTTGACATATAGAAATGGCAAAAACTAATGAAAACGGCGAAACTTGTAATAGAATGCCATTTCAAATAAAAATAAAGAAGCAAAACAAAATATGAAGCGAAACATAAATCAATCGAAATAACCGTGCCTCATCTTTAATAGCTGTCCGATCATCGACACGTACATTGCTAACGAAGATGACAATGCTAACGAATGTTATGCGTTATATGCATAAATAGCGTGTCCTGCCGACGTCTGCTGACGCCTCTAACACTCTGTGTTGGTCCCTGTGGCAGATGTGACAGCGCTCTGTGTGTGTGGTGTCCTCGCTCCTGATTTAGCGGCCGCATCCATCGTCCGGGTCTGGCCGCGCCTGACAGCGGGGACGGGGGGAGGGGTGGGGGCGGCTGACGGACCACTGCTAATTACGGGACGACATCCTCCCCAGGTATGTGACGCGGGTGTCAGCCGGGGAAGAGGGCGCTGGGTTGGGGGAGACGGTCACGTCACCACATCATGCCATAGTCCCAGCAGCACGTAACAGCGTCACGTCACAGTCCCACGTCACCACGTCACTTCACGGCATCACATCACCGCGTTACGTCATCGTGCTACATCTCCACGTCATGCCACAGTGGTCACGTCTCCGCGTCACGTTATCATGTCACGTCACGACGTCATCCTACATCACGTCACATCACGTCACATCAGCATGTCACATCAGCACGTCACAGCATCACGTCGCATCATCAAGTGACAGTGTCTCTTCACCAGGTCACATCACCTCATCGCACGACAACGTCATCTCACCATGTCACGTCACATCATGACGTTGCAGCATCATGGCACAGTCTCAATCATGTCACAACGTCCCTCACGTCAAAGCATCATCATGTCACAACGTCAAGTCACATCACCACGTCACATAATCAAATCACATCACAGCATCACATCACCTCGTGACGTCAACTTATCACAGCGTCGCGTCACAGCATCGTCCCTTACTGGCTAGGGCTCATATCGCTAGGTGAATGAAGTGACCAGCGACCACCTGGTGACCCAGTGCTGAGTGGTGACCAACCGTCGTCAACCAGCCCCATATCAGTCAATATGCCTGTGATGTCCGCTGTGGCTGCAAAATACACATGGGGAGAGGATAGATAACATTGGTGAGAAAATGATATTCTGTACTGCATGTTTGAATGAATACTGTTCCGTATTACCCGTTTTAGGAGGAATACTGTCCCGCAATACCCGTTTTAGAAGGAATACTGTCCCGCAATACCCGTTTTAGAAGGAATACTGTCCCGCAATACCCGTTTCAGAATGAATGAATACTGTCCCATACTGCACAACTTTGGTACACGACTTTACTTGCTTTTGCGAAAACTTCTAACTCTTCTAAGTTCCAAGTGAAAGTGAAATGTCGCCAGATAAATAGTGATTGTTGCGAGCTTTTCGGTGAATAGCGTTTAGATCCGCAGTGGGTAATGGGCCTATTCCATGTTGTTGAGCTCCCACATCTGCATGTGCTGCCATGGCCTGAGCGTGGATTCTGATGCCAAACTGTGTAGGCGGACCTGCAGTCTTCCAGTCTTGTCTTCCATTAGCCAGGACCGGGGACATGTCTGGCAGCGGCGCCGTTTTTAACTGACCCTGGCTGCCAATTTTACGCTCATCTGTCTAGCTGTCCACGGCTACCGGCAGGGACAGTGTGACATTAAGCCGCCTGCTACTGAAAGACCCCGTGGAGAAGGAACTAATGACTCCCGAACAGGTCCCCAGTCTGCTAAGAAACACCGCAGCTTGCTTCTCAAGGTAACTATCTGGGTAGGATGTGCTGCAGCACAAACCTGATCCCTGGACACAATCGCTTGTTCTAAACCGGTTGCGTCTGAACTGCTGATTCATTTTTTCTTCTAATAAAGCTATTTTAAAGATTCACAAGAGACTATGCAATTAGTTGCTGAAATTTGATAAGTGACAACAGCTTTGGCCAGACGACGCAATTCGATTGGAGAAGCGATTGGCAGTACTAGCAACAAAGCCACTCTATCATTTGGGTGGCGGGCAGCTATGCAATACAACAACAACGCTATGTGTCTATAACTGGGTAACATCACTAGCTATTGTTGCGGCACAATACACCTTTCTTAAAAGGTGTTAGAACCGTGTCTAATATCAAATATCACAAAAACAGCAGCTTCTGTCTCTTTTTCACCAGTCACAGTTCGATGATTTTCACAAATGATGCAGTCTAGACCTGTCAGACGACGCCATTTGCACAGTTACAGCTCCTGTCACTAAAGATGTCTCTTCAAAATTACTGCTGCTTCTATCATGTGTCTAATTAGAGACGTCTAAATATGTCGCCGAAGAAAGTCCTACATTCTTGGCGACAGCACGAGGGACATAACTAGCTTGGAGTAATAATCAATTGTTTTGACAGTACAGTACGCTAAAGCAAACTGAACCCAAGCCAATCCGATTGCTTACAACTGTATTTACTACTGCCTCAATCAACTATCAAACAAGCATGCTCACAACCAACATTACAACATGCACCGACTACTATTCTTACTTTCCAGCTGTTCTGGTGCTACTTCCACTTCCTGCGACATAGAACACAACATCCATGGTCTGAGTCACCCCCACACAAGTTATAGCATTCAAGAGCCAGGAACGCTGCGCCATTTTGTGGAATGTCAGTACTGTCACACGCAGACGCATGACATAAAGTGAAACGCTGGCAAGCCGCCAACGTCCATCGCGCGTCACCACCACCAAGGAAGAGAAATGGACGATGGCTTCACCTCCCCATTGGCACAGGCCTCGAGACTAGAAAACGATCAGAGTGGTGGTCAGACGAGCCCATGAACTCGGCTGGCATTCGTCCGAAATAGGCTCCAACTGGCACGGGTGACAGTCTGTACTCCGAGTGACACCGGCTTCTTGGCGAAGACATGGCGGTATGTTGAAAGGGAACTGCAATGCTGCATTCAGCGTAACATCAGCTGACTGTCATCTGAGATCCGGCGCCCCTGGAGGTATTGCGGTTTAACTTTAACTTTGAATCATAATATATAGAGGTTGAATTGGCTGTATTTGTAGATATTTTATTTCTACATGATTCAGTGCGAGGTTAAAGTGAGATGCTGTCTTTTTTATTCCATAAGGCTGTGGTAACAGATACAGATGGTGTACGCCAATACAATTGTTACCAACCAAGTGATAATTCAAGTAACTTAATTTAACTTAAGGGGGCGCTTCCCCCAAACTTCGGGACTGGTGGACGGGGCTATGCCCCTTCCCTCCAAGTTTGGTGTGGCTGATTTTAACGTTCCGTAAATAATAACTTATTTTCATATAAGACATCGATAGTGTGAATTTGTTTTGCAAAATTCTGCAAACATCATATTTCTACTCGCATGTTTACCATATTTGTTTCTCTTTGTGAACGTAATTATGTATACAAAACTGGTGCGAGAAACCATGGACGTCGCCACTAGCCAGGGGCGTGGCTAGTTAAAATGTGTTTTCCATCCCCACCCACTTTGCAATCGTTCACGAGACTCTGCATACATGGAATGATGCAAAAAATACCTTGGATGAATTTTGTTATATTGGACGCTTCAGAAAGGCCAAATGTGGGCAAAATAAAACCTGTGCACAGAGGTATTTATTTTAAGCCAATGTCAATGCACCAGTAAACCAAACTAGATGCGTTTCACTTTTTGATATATTTTCTTCTTTCAAAAGTTAAACGTATCAAATAAAATTCAAAAGTATGTATCAGGCTTTTTGAGATTCGACCCCTACATCTGACACATACAGGTCTTTCCGTTCAGGATCCGTCATTGTGACTGTGTGACGTTCCTATGCTTGAATATCTGCGCAATGTTGGCCATATCAGCTGGATGTTCGTCGACCTAGTGTCCAAATGCTGGCCATATTCCAAGGTGACCAAAGTATAGCGAGCTTCGCTCTGATACATCAGTACTTACAAACAACGTATGTATATTGGTATTGTGTAACTGCGGGCAATAATGACTACGGCCCACTGCCCAGAGATTTTGATGTAGCAAGGCCTTGGAGTGGCGCCGATTAGCAACGCAGGAGGCAAATACAAATATATCATTAGATAAGCACGCTACTGGTTATAGCAAACTGACTTTGTTACATACACATTTCATGCTCAGTGAGGATAACTGCCTGTATATGAACATGAAAGACATTGGCTCATTGCCAAGTACTTCGTGCACAGCAAGAAATAAACAAAACCTACTCGCACATAACATTAGACACATTTTAGACGAACTGCTTGAATTTACAAAGCCAGGACATGGTAAGACAGTGCTCTTAAACAGAGCAGCTGCCCTGGCGACGGTCAATAGAGCACTTACTGGCCAAATGCTCTTCATCAACATGACTGTGATCCTGAAAAATTGCAACCGAAATCATGGAAAACATGTCACGACTTGCCTCTGCTTTAATAGCTCCGAGAGCATTCTTGGCACATTCCCACTCGGCGTTTCAGTATGTCATGTAGTCACAACGCAATGACAACGGATATGGACGATAAACTGAAATGATGTTATGAGTATAGGAAATTGACACTTTTCTGAATGGAACATGTGAAACTGCGATGAGCATCAACCACGAGTTCTGGATTCAACGTTTCGGTGATGTATTTTCTCAAATGAGCCCGAAGTTTACCGACTAACAGGCACGTAGCCAGTATTTCGTCTAGGGCCGGGGGGGGGGGCGGCGCCTCGAAAGGGCCATTCCCAAGCGTTGAAAGTCCCCCAACAAACATGAATATAAAACTTCTACCGATTTGCCACTGTGTATTTGCGAGACCTCTTTTTCAGCTTGTGATGAGCTGGATTGGACCAGGACCCTTAGACAGGCCCATTAACCAGGCACGTAGCCGGGATTCGCCAATGTGGTCAATTTGACATGTTCACTGTTCAGGGGCCTTTCTTAGCCGCACAGGGGCTCTTTTGGTCTATTCAGGGGCCCTCCGATCTGCACAGAGAACCTCTAAACCTCCTGAAGGGGCCCTCTGGTCTATCCAGGGGCCCTCCAGCCTGCTCAGGGACCCTTCCGAGCTGGTCAGGGACTTCACTGGCTGCTTTTTTGTCCTGCCGACATGCTCAGGGGCCTCTTTCACCTTCCCAGGGGCCCCTCTGTGCTGGCTAGGTGCTTAATCGACATGTTGAGGGGGCCTTTTTGGCATGTCCAGGTTCTCTCTGACACATACAGGGCTCTGTTGAACGTCCAAGGGCCCTCTGGTCTTTCAGAGAGGGCCCTGTTGCCCATACAAAACCTCTGAAGTGCTCTAAGCTCTCGAAAGATCACGCTTCGCGTGGTCTCTCGACTCTTAAAGAGCTCATGATACCGCGCTTCGCACGGCCTCGTCGGCCCTTTTCGGCGCACGCAGCGTGCTGAAAAGGGCCCGCCGGCCTCGAAAAGAGCCCATCCGGCCTCAAGGGTGTGTGGGGGGGGGGCAGCCGCCCCCACCGCCCCTTGGCTACGTGCCTGCCGACTAAAACGAACATGTCTTGTTAACTTCATACCTAGTTAATCCTTTTTCTTTGAGCTCATGTCTGATCTTGCAGTGCACAAACACATACGTATCGAGAAAAGCAGAAGCATAGGTACCACACCATGTAGACTTCATGTCCACAACAGCCAATTATGCTATGACATACATCATCATAAGCAGCGATTTTGAATATGGATACGACATGTAATATTCGATGGGCATATGCTATATGCTCAACATTGAAGATATGTTTAACCTCATTGACAACGCTCGCGTTAAAGTTACCAGTACACATGTTAATTAACGTAATTTGAGAAACGTCAGCAATTGACGAACACATGATCGATTAATGTCCTTCCTGACCGACACTGACTGGAGCCCGTTTTGCCGTCTGGGCTGACTTACCGCCATGGCTGCGGCTGCGTTGAGTACGGGTTGCTGGAGTACGGGGTACGGGTTGCTGGAGATGAAAGTGTTGGGAGGGTCGAGTGCTGGCCGTCCGGTGTCACCTCTGGGCCAATACTGTTCCGACCGCCGTCCGTTGTGCCCGTCACACCCCCGGAGCTGTCCGTCGGAAGCGACGATCACCTGGTCGGCGTCGCATGACCACTGAAGAGTCAGGCGGCAGAGGGGGATAACCCACACTGTGGCTGCACTATGGACTGAGCGAACACATGGTATCTCCGTGGAACACTGGTAATAGCCATCAAAACAAAGTATAAACCAATACAACAAAACCAACATATATAATGTTGATAATTATTTTTAAATGATCTCCATACAAAATTACAGTTCAAGTTTTAGTGAATTTATGTATCTTTTATATGTGATATAACCTGACTTTAACTAGTTAAAAACCAACAAATATGTATATATATATATATATATATATATATATATATAAATAAATATATTATATATATATCCTATTCCCTGCGGGGGCGCAGATTCTGCCCGGTAGTTTTTCGCCGCAGCTTCTGAACCGTTTTCGTCTATCGTCTTGACGAATTTCGGACTTTTCCTTAATATGACATGACGCGTGTTTCTGTGAAAATTTGAAAAAATCGGCTTTAGCAGAGGCGGCTCAGGGTCATCTTTTTGGGAGGTCGTTCGAATGGCGGGTGTGCGGCGCATACTTCCTTCGTAGTTTGCGGGGAATAAAAGCTTCAGAAACTAAGTTGATGCTTGTAATCATACATAATTGGATTATACATATTTTGGGGCAGAGGCGCACTCAGGTACATAAAATGGGAGCGATATTTCTTAGTCAATAGGCCCAATTCAATAAGCAAGATGATAAAAAGGCGTTCGCACATGGTGCCCCGCACGCCTGTTTACTGAAATCCGCTATGCAATTGTTACATTTAACAAATTACAAAGCAACAAAGCCACATGTGACGTTTCCCACGTCCAAACACTAAGGAAGAAAAAAAGCACATATATTTCATCAAAAAATTCTCCCCCATTTTTTATCCTGAGTGGCGCCTATGATTTTCGTTTTTTGTACTTGTCCTTTCACACTTTGAGAACATTATATTGGAAGCTCAAAAACGTTTTTTGCATGCAAATCGGTCGATAACATGGCCACAATGACCTTTTCAAAAAAACACATGTTTTCGTATTTTTGCCCCCTGCCCCCCATTTTAGAGCAAAAAAGCAATTTCTGGATCCAAGAAGATTTGTCACGACGATCGAATGTGTTTGTCCCATCGAAAATGGCTAGCGGTTCTCGAGATCTTGGGGGGGGGCGGAATCTGCCCCCCGCAGGGAATAGGATTTTTTTTTAAAATAAATTTTAGTCCGAATGTTCTGTAATGGATGGCTTTTCCGAGGTCGGGACCCCGCTAAGCAGAGCCTGTTGGCCGCTGGTTCGCTGACCTCACACCCGATCGCGCAATTCCTGTTGGCCCGGCAAGAATTTAGAGACGAGTTTTACGTGCCCGACATACCTTGGACACGGTCCGCCCCGCTCGCTGACTGTCACCTGGCCTGAGTGCGACGCGCTGCCACCAGCCGCAGGCCATCCCAGTCAGGAGCAAATAGCGAGCGCCCGAAGCGACTCGAACCCAGGCTGCCACTACTGAGATAGGTCAGAAGAACACGCTCTCCCACTGAGCTACGGGGGCCGGACAGTGTGTAATATATATATATATATATAATATATATATATATATATATATATATATATATATATATATATATATATAATTATATATATTATATTTACATATATAGATAGAATAGATAGATATATAAATATATATATATATATATGATTCTTTTGGCAATATAAAACCGCATAGTTGTAAGTTCCTTGAAACTCTTAAAGGTAACAGTTCACCTTTAACATGGGGTTTTGAGTTGAGATAGCCAAGTTGTGGCGCATACTCGTAAATGGCTTGTGACGCTTTCACATTTTCAAAGAAACTTCTTAATTATTTAATATTTAATCCTAAAAATCGGGACCGGGAATAACCGGTAACTCTAATCGCTGATTTGCTGATTTGGGCTGATTTGACGCATGATTATGATGTAGAGATGACGTAAAACTTTGGGAAAAGTGTTTGATAGAAACGTATAGGTTGGACTGGAAAAGAACATATTGTTTCAGTACCTCATTCCCTGGATGGCAAGAATAAACTTTGTGAGGATTTATCGTGATTTTGATGCTTAAATCGTCTATAAAACGTTATTCTCAGCAACATTGTCAGCGAAATTATTCAGACGTACTTAGTCTTACAGATGGGCCGAAATCCGTCTTCATCTTGCTTGCTTCTTTGTGTGCATGGGTTTCAGGAATAACTCCCGTTTCACTGCACTGATAATGCAAAAGAATAGGGGAGACCGGGGCACGTTCTGTCACTTTTTTGGTAATTGGGTTCTTTCGGGCACACTTGTTTTCAGTGTTGGTGAATCGATACTTTCCAATACTTTTACATGCATCAATAGTTTCAAATCGTATTTAAGAGTTCAAGTGGTATCTCAGTTTGTTTCGACACCAGTGTCGAATAATGTGGCGATGACTCATTTGACAGAACCTGCCCCATATACGGGGCACGTTCTGTCACCTAGGGGGCACATTCTGTCATTGATGGGGCACTTCCTGTTTATCACGAAACGGTCATGTTGTGGCGTCTGCAGGGGGAGAGAGGGTTGCATTCATCGCCACCATCAATAGTGTAGAAAATGACGGCTATATACGATCCCAACACTGCATTTCTGCGTTTTCTTGGTTATCCATGCACGAATCAGAGTCCTTGAGTACGCCTATGATTTTTAATTTTGAACTTTTCCTTTATACATTAAAGACATGGACATTAGAAGCTCAAAAACGCTCTTTGGCATAAAAATCGGTCGAATGACGTGGCTAAATGACCTTTCAAAAACACCAATATTTTCGAATGTGTTGGCTCCTTTGCCCGCCATTTTTGAACAAAAAAAGCAAATTTTCGGGGTACCAAAAAGAAAGACTTTGTCATGCGACGAATCGAATGGTGTTCTTCCCATCGAAAATCGGCCAAGCGGTTTCTCGAGATCTCTGGGGGGCAGAATCTGCCCGCGCAGGTTAACGTATTCTGGCCGTTCGTTGAACTGCATCCGCAACGCACCCGATTCGTTTTTATGCTTGGTTAGTGTGTACCATATCTGTAAAACAAAGCAAATCATTTTTATGGTCGATAAGCGATACGACAGGAATCATAACAGATTCAGTGACAAACCTGCCCCAGATTTGGGTGACAGAAACCTGCCACTGACACTGGTCACACTTTTTCGTTTTTTTACTGAAAACCGTGGGAGATGAGGCCAGAAATAAACGTTCAGCACAAATGTTCTTGACATTCCTATCGGCCCCATGACAGCATTAAAGTACACTATACAATTATCGGAATGGGCCACAAACAAATTGTGTTCACTTATTAAAAAGTTTGATTTCTGTGAAAACAACTTTTCCCAAATTGGACCAATCTGGTCCGCAGGCATGTCGGTTTGCTTGATAGTACCGGGCCACTGCATAGACAAAGGAACATATGATACGAAACAACATAATACCTGCGGTGGATAGATTCACGAAGAAACCCCGCTGACATAATGTGCCCCGTGACAGAACGTGCCCCGTTCTCCCCTACACTGCAAATTTGTGGTAAATGAATACATGGTTTAGGCCAAGTTGAAATATTTAACGCAACTAAACACAACTTTCAACGTCCATAGATGAACCACGGCAAAACAACGGAAACTTCTGCGTGGATAAACACAAATCACGGCAGAATAAGCACGTGATTTGACTTCGGATTAATCTCCGTGGTTCTAAAAGCGTTGCATTTCCCTGCATCTTCAACAAGTTATTAGGCAAGTAGGGGAGACCGGGGCACGTTCTGTCACTTTTTTTGCTAATTGGCCCTGGCGGGCACACTTTTTCAGAGTTGGTGATTGATACTTTCCAATACTGTTACATACATCAATAGCTTCAAATCGTTTTAGGAGTTCAAGTGGTACTCACTTGGTTTCGGCACCAGTGTCGATAATGTGGCGCATGACTCATTTGAGCAAGAACCTGCCCCATATACGGGGCACGTCTGTCACCTATGGGCACATTCTGTCATTGATGGAGCAACTTCGTTATCACCGAACGGTCTTTGTGGTGTCCTGCAAGGGGGAGAGGGGTTTCATTCATCACACCAATCAATAGTGTAGAAGATGAAGACTAATATACGATCCCAACACTGCATTTTTGCGTTTTTCTGGTTTCCATGCAACGATTCAGAGTCCCTGAGTACGCCTATGATTTTTGTAATTTTGAACTTTCCTTTCATACATTGAAGACCAATGCCCATTAGAAGCCTCAAAAACGCTTTTTGCATAAAATCGGTCGAATGAACATGGCTACAATGACCTTTTCAAAAAAACATCAAAATATTTTCGAATGTGTTGCCCCTTGGCCCCCGCCATTTTTTGAACAAAAAAGCAATCTTCGGGGTACAAAAGAACTATTGTGTACGACGATCGAATGTTGTTCTTCCCATCGCAAATCGGCCAAGCGGTTCTGCGATATTATCTGGGGCAGAAATCTGCCCCCGCAGGTTAACGTAATTCTGGCCGCTCGTTGAACTGCATCGGCACCACCCGATTGTTTTACGCTTGTAGTGGTGTACCATAGTCTGTAAACAACGGCAATCTTTTATGGTCGTTTTTTAAGCGATAGACTAGGAATCATAGAACAGATTCCAGTGACAGAACCTGCCGCCCCCGCCGCCCCCCCCGGCCCCCCCCGCCCAGATTGGGTGACAGAACCTGTCCACTCGACACAGGTCACACTTTTTCGTTGTTTACTGAAAACTTGGGAGAATGAGGCAAAATAGCGCTCAGCACAATGGTTCTCGACATTCCTAAAGGCCCATGACAGCATTCAAAGACGCTATACAAATTATCATGAATGGCCACAAACCAAATTTAGCTCACTTATAAAAAAGTTTTGGATTTCTGTTGAAAAACAAACTTTTCCAAATTGGACCAATCTGGTCGCAGGCATGTTGTTGCTTTCATTGTACCGGGCCACTGCAAGCACAAAGGAACATATTTTACGAAACAACAATATACCTGCGGTGGATAGTTCACGAGGAAACCCCGCTGACATAATGTGCCCCGTGACAGAACGTGCCCCGTTTTCCCCTACTGTCTTGTATGCGCCACGATCCCTCCAAATCGATGACGTTTTGATGACATACGTGCTTCTTAAGAAAGCAGATTTTGTGTTACTTAAAGGAAAAAGTATGAATTTGAACCAAATGTCTGACATTTTAATTTGTTTTTCCGCGTAAATATATGTTTTTATGACTTATTATTAACATGATAACTAATTTATAGCTTCTCTTCATCATTTCTGAGTTTTTTATCGTTTTTCTTTTTCTTCAAGGCGAACTGTTTCCTTTGATTAAAGAAAATAACGTGCTACATCAATTGTATAACAAAATTGCATTATACTCATATTTGTATAACGTTCTTGTACTTTATTATGCCTGTGTGACGGATCCTCCTTCACAGGGTTACCCTGGTCTGGCCGGGCACCCCTCGGCTGCCGGCGGCCGGCGGTGGCTGGGCGCGACGACCACTGGTGACGGTCACCGTTTCTAGTCGCTTGCTGTCCACCCCCCATCTGGGTCAGCAGCGGCGGCGGAGGACGCGACGCGCCTCCCAGCCGAAATAGCTGCTGCGAGCCGCGACCGAATGTCGCGCAGACACGCCGTGGTGCCGACACCGCTCATTGCTGGCGGGCCGATGACGGGCAGCACGAGACGCGCCCTCAGTGTGACGGCGCTGTGACGGCGCTGTGACGGCGCTTAGTGACAGGACATGACTGCGGGATAGAGTTGTGGGCAAAGGAGCGAGCCGTGATCAGGACATGTCAAAACAGTTTGAAATAGCTGACCAGCTGTTTTGAACTGCGTTAGATACACTCGGGATATGCCAAGGTGCTGACGTTTGCACACATAACGGATGTCATATTTAATCACGATGAAGTGCGTGCTTGCCTATTGTCATGACGTATCAGGTTACAGAAGTATCAAACATGGGCGTAGGAGCCGGGGGGGGGGCAGGGGGGCAACTGTCCCCCAACATTTTCGGATTTTAGCATTACGCCTATGGACGTTGCATGGAAAGAATCGACTTAAAAATGCCTTTCCCAACTTCAAATGAGTTCCTACGCCCCTGGTATCAAATCAGTACTGGAGCAGACAGACATAATATGATGTTGGCGGAAAAACAAACATGCCGATGAAACTAAAGAAAAGAACGAGTTAGTTCAAGCACGCTTCACGGCACCCTTTCCCCATTGTATTGAAACACAATCATGTACAATGTGCAATGTACATCGCAAGTATGCGTATCCCACCGTTTGATGTTACAATGTCAGTGTGCACTGCTTTTTGGTGTACTCCGAGCGATGCAGTCTCGGACGATCGATGCTCAGACGTCTTCGGACGGTTACAGCGTGATCGTATAACTCGCATTCCTTATGTAACCAACTCAGCGACCAGCACAATTACCGGCAATATGCGTTTATTGCGTAACGATGGTTAGGATTTTTGGACGCAACGACTACTTATGTTCACTTGGCGCCAAATTCACGAATATTCATTCGTGGATTCAAGCGTTCCGCCACGTTCCGAAAATTAGAGGGGGACAGAGGCATTCTTAAGTCGACTCATTCCATGCAACGCCCAAAGGTGCAATGTTAATACTGCAGGGGCATCGACGCCTAACAGACCATTCAGACTAGTCGCAACACTTCTTTGGACGTCCCAATGTGCCGCCACCGTCTAGGTGCCGCCCTCGACGATGCGCCGTCCCATACCCAGGTGCCACCACTGACCGGACGCGACCCAAGTCAGGTGCTGTCCCTCAAAAGGTGCCGCTCTTTAGTCAGGTGCCGCCCATTCAGCAAGGTGTCGCCTCTTCAGCCAGGTGCCGCCCCTTCAGCAGGTGTATGCACCCCTTGCCATAAAGCATGCACCTCTTGTCAGATGCCGCCCCCATGCTAGGTGCCGCCCCCGAGCCAAAAGTCGTTTTTTCGCGTGTCTACGTCCCTGATTCTTTCGATCCAAAGACCTAGATTGCGATGATTAACACACGGTGCTCTCAAGGGTAAAATGCATCTCCCACATAAGCAAAAGTGAAAATGTGAGCGAAGGTCAAGTTCAAGGTCAGGTCTCACAAAATGTCACTATGCGCAAATTATCGACGAATGTCATGCAACAGATGTTTCATGGGTTATTTTACACATACAAGTTTATAGTATCAGTCATTTTCACATCCTGACCCCATATTATGTCAAGATCATGTCACACAAGGTTACAATTGTGAAATGTATCCATATGGATGTAGAAGGCATACTTTTAGACCATTTTATATCAGAATGCAGAGTTGACATTAATTATTTATATGTCCATATCTGGTCACAATAAATAGCAAAAACAAAAATGCAGCTAAAAAATGCGTCATGAGTGGCTTATACTTAGGGAGCAAATAAAGTCTGTGTGAAGTCTGAAGTCAAATGAAGTCTGAAGATTTAGCTTGGCAATTTTGTTTGGGTATCGTCCATTCTTACTCTCTACTCTATTATATATTTCGTTGTTTTTAGTATCTTTAAACTAATAAAAAAAATAAGAATCTCATTTTATTTATGTGGTTGAAAACCGAGACGCCCAAAAATCTGAGACAGCCATTTTGAAGATCATTATATTTGTGTTCCTTTCAAATTTGTATTTGCAATTTGCATCAAAACTCCATTTTCTGCCATTTTTCAAACATGTACCGTGTTCCGTCGAAAATTGCGTGAGTCATGACATGACGTGATTAAAACGTCATTATCTACCAAAGTATTGTGATAGTGTAAATACTAAAGACTTGAGTATTTAGATACTAAAGTCTTTAGTATTTACACTATGGTGTATTATATTAATTTCATTGAAATGGGGTGGGGGACTGGTATTAGGTTTTTACGCCTAACAAAATCAGCGTATTTTTCTCGATTTTTCCATATACTTCTTACACACACCTTAGACCGCCTTCCATAATAAAACTTCGTCTTAACTTGTTGTATTTTTTAAAAACATTCTTGATAAGTTTTCGTGACGACACGAAAATAAGATCGGAAGCGAATTCAGGGGGTGTCATTCCTTCAGCGGCCATAGGCTCGGCGACTACTATGACATCACTGCCCAGCAACCAATAGTATGGCCACGTAACGCGACCACTATGACGTCACTGTCTAGCGACCAATAGTATGGCACCACGTAAAACAGAAGCGGCGGCTGTGAAGTATCCCATTTTATGCGTTTGTTCAATTATTTGTTTCCCTTTTGCATTGTAAGTTTGTTTTAATGCACCTTTTTGTTGAAAGGTATATCTTCTTTAAGCCCAGAGGACATATCCAAGTTTTGCCTCGTGCAAGTAATTTATTTTTCAGACCTTAACACGAAATTCATCACGCAGTTTTTACATTCTCAGATGCAAGGCCCTAGATACTCTCAGATGATTGATAGTTGAAAGCTTTGGAATGTCTTTGCATTTTGTCGTAAAAAGGAAATATTATCTTCTTAAAAAACAATATTTAAACATATTTGTAACCACATGAAGTACGTACCTTTTTCAATCTCTGGTCATTCTTCAAGTTTTCCAAGAATGAGACGGAGAAAACGAGAAGTAAGAACCTACATCATTCGTAAGAAAAGATGAAGCATCAATCACATGAAGCTGCAAAAAATCAAGAGAGTGGTCTTGCTGCTGATAGGGCGTATTGAATACAAAACAGTATGGGCCAATGCGATACCTATTTATGCCTTCGGCCCTACTGAGCCCCACTGGCACGTTACTCTTGTCGTTCTCACTCTTGCCCAGTTGACAGGGCGGGAAGGAGACACAGACGACTCTAAAATGGAGGGGGACTCTTGAGGCCTCGACATGCCCTAAAGTGTCGCCATATAAATGCTTCGCCAAGTCTCGACATCCCATAGCCCCTTCCGTCAGTGCGACATGAAGCCACCAGTTGTTGCATTGGTCATCCCCAACAGCTACAGTGAAAATATGAAAGGTGATTTATGAATGTATTTTCGTCTTAATCCGATGGATGAATGAGATCTGAATCGATGCAATACAACATTTACACAATCTTGGAAGGTTCAATTATTGCCATTGTAATGGATTCAATGTGAAATAAAGCCACAAAATATCGATATCTTAGTCACCATTTTGGCGTATTTGCTAAAGAAGCTTCACAACGGTCATCACGTCTTAGAAGTTACTCTCAGCAATTATCGCCGGATGGTGGTACCTAGTATCTATGGCCTTTAGCGAATTACTGCCGATCCCCAGAAATAATTACCCTGTTTGAATGTGCGGATATTAACTGGGACTTAGCATTTGTGGTGGAAAGAAAGACTCGCTGCAAATAATACCATAGCTGTTTTTACTGCCGCGCAGAAGATGTCGCGTCAGCGTCATTTTCGGTCATGTTTTTGGGTGGTTTCGTGACGACACGACTACAAGGACAATGACTATTTGTTTGAGTTTGTAATCTTTCTGAGCTCATTCAAATTGTTAATTATTTTTGCTTAAATGTTCCATGATAAAAAGTCACCCTTGTTTTTATGAACCCAAAATATTGGTACCTTACAAAATTGTCCCCCACCCCATTGTGTGCAACGGCGCAGAATTGAAGGAACATAACCTAGGTACGGTAAGTTTGACGTGGAAATAATAATTTTTAAGTTATTGAGAAAATCTGGGAGGGTAGACAGATTTTGCTCCAGAACAGAACTCATCATCATCATCATCATCATCATCACCAGTTTATTGCTGTTAAAACATACAAAATAAATCAAAAAATATGTCAGTAACAGTGCAAAAGCACTATCGTGCTTAAATCTTGGCACTGCTCTGTTTATAACGAATCATACATGTCATGCGTTCCCACCGCCACGAAAGTCGACCAGCGCAGTGCAAAACAGTGCGCCGGTTAACCGCCCGCGCGCCCCACGGAACCACCACGCCCCCCGGTCATGCAGGAACTGGGGCGCGGGTTGATACACTTCTGTTTACAAGCATTCTTGCGATAAACCAAAGTTGTCTAAGGCACTGCGACCAGAAGCGTCATTTTCTGCAAATGATTGGTAGCGCCCCAATACTATCTTTACAGGTTTGAATGTCATTCTCAAGGGCTCCGCCACGGGTTTGAAGTTGGGGGGGGGGACATGGATTAATGAGGTCAACGAGACATAGGGCTGAGCAGGGGCGCTGCAAACCCTTCAGAAAGGGGAAGGATAAGCCAGTCATGGTGTCACCCAAAAACTGCCCGAATATGAAAACTCTAAAGATTTGGGCCACTTATTTTGCCGAGGCTCCTTATTTGCAACTTTGATGAGCAGATTAGACCAAGACCCTCAAGACCCTCAGAGAGGCCCTTGAACCAGGCACATAGCCAGGATTTCGTCCGGAGTGGTGTCTCAAAATTGCCCCTTCCCGAGCACTCCCACCCCCTCGGATCTCCGGAACTACTAATGAATTCCAACGATTGATAGCCCTGGAAAATGTGTCGAAGAAAACCTAATATTGTTGACCTCGGGGTCACCGATTGTTGTGAGCGCGCCCAGCCGGCCCGGAGGCACAGCACGCCGCCCGTACCGGGACGCAGCGCGGCACGCGGCCGCGCAGTGAAATACGACCTACCGCCGCAGGCGCCGGCCACCGTCCCGTGGCCTGCCGCACGCGGTACCTGATTGGTGCACTGTATGGGTACCAGGCCTGACTGCGATACCCCATTGGCTGTTCACCCAACCATGTATGTGACGTCGTACCTGGGACGTACCTCACAACCAAACTTCATGGTAGGGTATCAGTGTACCTCCGGACTCGATCCAATACACATCTACGCAACGCAGCGCGCCTCTCACTGGACCGACCAGAGCAGGACTGACGAAGACATCACACCGATGACGTCACATGTCACGTCAAAGACAAAATGTTTGATCGTGTCGTACTGTCTCGATGGATTAATGTGTGCGATATTAAACAGTTGGTAAATCTGTATGTTTCGAATGGCTTGACACTTTCTTAATACCATCTAAGCTGTTATAAGACCCTAAAGTAGGTCCAAGGTCATCCGAGGTCACGTGGTCAAACTGCAGATTACGGTTATTAGGCGTTGTAACACATGTTAATGTTTTTCGTCTAGAACGCAAAAAATGACTCTGTAACATTGTTTCTTCCATATTAATACAAGTAAAAAGCAAAAACAAATTTATTTTGCTGCATGGTTATGTTGCAGAAGTGGTCTATTTTTGTACTTTGAAAGGTGTTAACTGTTAAGTCAGTCATTTTTGACAATAGCGACTTCAAACTGGTTCACAAATTCACCTGACACGTCTTAATCATATTTATTCCAATTTTTTGATAATTTTATTTGTTTTTATTTCGATTTCTAAAAATGTTGAATTTCAATAAAACTCGAAAATCTGATAACGCAGTTTAATAGCCGAGTTTATAGTACCATTTATTTGATGTATACCAAATAAATTTACATAACAAATTGTTTTTTAACAGCGTTTTCTGCAAACCCTTATTTTTCAACTACAACCGCAGAACATGACTTCACTCTAACGTCATTTCTGGTTGATCTAGAGTATTTAGAGCCTAAAATCGTTTCCTATCGGCCATTATCATGGGTACAAATTGATGTAAAGATGACTCAAGTTTCTAAACAAAATAAGAAATCAAAAACAGCGACTGAAAATCATTTTTTTTGTGATTGCCCCAGTTCCTCATTCAGAAACAACACTCTCTCGGGCGGTCGTCACACGGGACGAGGCACGGAGCTCACATGCTCACTCGGAAGACAGGAACTGTAGGCGACTGCCGGTACCCCTGCCCGGACAATCGGCAGCGGCCGGTGCGAAACGTGCTTGAAAGCTAAGATTGGGGTGGCGTCAATCTAGTCACGTGGCCTGATATGCGTCCAAAACGTACTTAGTGAAGGAGTATAATTCGTTAATACTGGAGTTATAAGCGCAAGTCCCTTAACAATCAGTAGTTGAATCTTATGCGGCACAGCCTTAACACACAGTCACCCGGATGTTATGCGGCACAGCCTAACACACAGTACCGGGATGTTATGCGGCACAGCCTAACACACAGTACTGGAATGTTATGCGTCACAGCCTAACACACAGATGTTAAGCGGCACAGCCTAACACACAGTGCAAATATGTATGGCGTTACAGCCTACCTCACAACAGTTCCGGACGCAGTTGCGTCCAATGCTTTCACCTAAAAAAAGTGTAAAGGATAGCCATGCGTCGAAAGGTACATTCATATTGCACAAGTTTGGCTTTCCTTATACGACACAAATTTCCGAGTCTGCAGAAGTCTTACATTGGATTGTGTGCTTATTCACATTTGGTCATGTGGAGTTGTTGAAATCGTCGTGTAGAACATATTTTCTGATTTAGGCCATGTACTTTCACTTTCCCAGAATCACTTTAGTTTGCTGGAGATTTCCCAAAGTCGCCAATCACATTCTTGGCAGAATATTATTTATCAATAGTGCCAGAGAGCTTCGCACTAGAAGCATTGCTCTTTAAAATTGACAATGCTAGCATATATTGTTGAGCTCGGCCAGATGGTGCCATTATAGGGTTAATTGTTCGCTACTCCTGGTATAGTGACCGATCGTTTTTTGAGTTTTGAAACAAAACAAATGCAGAAACAGAAAATAAGTAAAAATTTCAACTAAAGGGGCTTCCAAGACGTGAATTTATATGCGTAACCAAATAATCAGTAGCAAGTTACGCTTCTTAACCGTAATAAAAATATAGTTTGACATTTCAAAAGAGTAGGCACACTCCTTTAAGTGGAGAAATTAAGGGGTTTACGGAGGGGTGGCCCGATCACTACCTGGATGTCAAAAGTGTGTCACCCTCACTGCCAAAAGATCACCAGCGGCCTCAGAATCAAAAAAGCCGTCCCTGACTCGTCCTAACCCGTCTCCCTGAACCCGTCGCTGAGCCCGTCCCTGACACGTCCCTGACCCGTCCCTGACCCGTCCCTGACCCGTCCCTGACCCGTCGTTTTGATCAGGACCGTCAGTCGCCTGGTTTCTGTCGTCGAGTGAGCATGTGAGCTCCGTGTCTCGTCCCGTGTGTGCCGCCCGAGAAATTGTTCAGAATGAGGAAGGAAATACAAAAAAGACGCCAATAACTTTTGATCAATTTCATCCTAAATATATTTTAATAATATGGAGGCTATGGTTTGTATTTTTATAATTTCAAAGACGAGTAAAGTTACGATGACGATGGTTGCATTTGGGTTTTACGAGATTATTGCCAAATAACGAGAAGAGGGCCAGAACAAAAGACCTCAGTAATTCCGTGGAATTGCTGCCGATGAGCGGACGCGACAGTTTTCATCTCATGCCTGGATATGCACTTTTCCTCTATGACCTGTATTATTATTTTTCGTTTAACCCGCGCCCTACTGGGTCTCGGGATTTTACGACCCTTTCCGGGGGAAATGGGATCGAGACAGAGGATGCCCCTTTAAATCGGCTCCTATGGAACGTGGACCAAAACCAAAACCAATGTTCGAACCACCGTCAAGAATCGTTAAAAAACTAACCCCATGAAGTTTTTTTTTCTCGCTCAGGTCAAAGTTGAGGTCATCAGAGGCACAAAAGATCAATTTGCCAGTTTAAGAACTTCGCTCCAGAAACCCCCATCCCATCTCAGGACTATGGATACTATGGAACTATGGAACTATGGAGACTAGGTGCGAAGATTGGAGAAAGAGCTTAAGCCAAAGGCTATTAGGCAATATGTAATCAAATTTTATCGCCTCTAATTTTAGCTCAGTTATATAGTTATAGTTTTTAGGGTTATTTTTTTGCAATAGCAATGTGTTGCGCCATTAACTTTTTACCTAATTTAAGAAAGCACAATCACTGTTTACGCCACCCGTGTTGTCTCGTCAGACGTCAAGTCGCGTTGAAACACATTCATATTGACGCATCTTGGGTCAACTTAAAAATTAACCTCTAGTCAAGGTCAAGTGGTGATGTAGTAATCACCACTTCATATCATGCTGTAATCATGTAGGTCAGGCTGCATATAAGAAGACGTGTCTAGACGATACAAACACGTCGGTGAAAGTTTCAATCATGTATCTTCATTATGTCGAGAGTTATGAACAAAAAAAGGAGTTGGTGACCTCGGATGGCCTCGGATGCCGGGCATCGGTATTGGTCACTCAACAAAACCTGCGCTTGGATCATCAAGGATATACTATTACAAAAAACAGAAGGTATTGGAACTGATATCCTTGAATAGGAAGCATTGGAAATATTTCTCCGTTGACTTATAATGGAAGAAGGTCACGACATTGACCGACTCAGGTCAACCGACTATCCAAATTCCGAAATCAATATTTGTAGGAATAGATGGCTTCATGCAATCCTTTACAGTTTGATATCCTCCCTCAGAAATTGTGGTTATGGCGCGACTCAAAAGATAATTGAGGTGGGGTCACATTGAACTGACCTTGTTGAGCCTGACCCTGATTCTACACAAAACTAAAATTTAAACAGCAATGTGTTAAAAGAAAATGAATAAGTAAAACTAAATTTGACGACGGCGCCGTTTTTCGTAATTCGGATAAAAACCGCGGGGTTCAAAACAACCCCCTCCCCGTGGGGCGCGGGGGTAAGACTGGCGGTAAAAAGTGATAAAGCTAACTACTTTCATAATGATGTAGGAAAGTATCAACATATAAACAAAACATAACATGGTAATGCGCCGCGAAATGGTGCAATTTTTTGTATTGTGTTTTAACCCGTATACCGTATACAATGTAATTTGAGTTGCATTATTGCTCCGCGGAGCGGCGCAAAATTTTGATTCCATTCCCTGGACAACCGTATTCTAACTGTTGAAGTTGCTAGGAACGTTAGTTTGTACTGTTGAAGGTGCTAGTAATGGTAGTTTGTACTGTTTGAGGTGCTTGCAAATTGAGGTTACTGTCATGTGCTTAAAGTTGGGGGGGGGGACAAAAGACACTCTGTCCCCCCTAACTTTGAAATTGGAGGGGACATGTCCCCCCGTCCCCCGTCCCCGCTGGCGGAGCCCATGCACACAATGACGGACTTTATGCATAATCGTATATACGTAGGCTGTTTTTTAAAGTTAACAACAATTATGATCGTTGTGATTGGTAAGCAATGGTGTATACAGTTGGTTTGCGGCAGAGTTTGCAAATGTCTCAAGTCTGACGTGTCGTAAACAGATGTCATTTGTCACACTATCGCTGAAGTTTCGGGCAATGAAACTTTGTCTTTTACATGGGGCCTTTTACACCCTTTTAACTTCAAATTAAAATAAGTAAAGTTCAAATTAAAATAAGTTAAGCTAAAATTAAAATAAGTCACGTTCAAATAACACGTGACTTGTTTTAATTTGAACTTTACTTATTTTAATTTGAACTTTACTTATCTTAATTTGAACTTCAGTTATTTTAATTTGAAGTTAAAGTTCACCTTGAAAAAATGAGAAAAAGCTAAGAAATGATGAAGAGAAGCAAGAAATTACGTATCATATTACTACGTAAGTCAAAGAAACTATATTTACGCGGAAAAAGCAAAATTAATGTCAATTATTTGGTGATATTCATATTTTTCCCTCAAATAATGCGAAAATCAGCTTTCTTAGAAGCACGTATGTCATCGAAACGTCATCGATTTGGAGGGATCGTTGCGCATACAAGCCATAAACTTGCCTAGATAATTGTTGACATGAGGGAACATGCAACGCTTTTAAGAACCCGGAGATTATCGAAGTTCAAATCAGTGCTTATTCAAATTTATTATTTGACATAATCGGACGACGGAATAAATTATTTATGTTGGTAAGTCACACAGATAAAACAAACGGCTAAATTTAACAAATGTTCTCTGCGTTATTTGTGTCTATCCAAGAAGTTTCCGTGGTTCATCTATGGACGTGAAAGTTGTGTTTAATATATTTCGAACTTACGGCCTTGGTACATGTATTCATTTACGACAAATTATCATGTGCTATTCTTTCTGCATAATCAGTGAAGTGAAACGGTAATATTCCTGAAACCTATGCAACTCAAGGAAGCAAGCAAGATGAAAATGGATGTTCGCCCATCATTGTAAAGACTAGGTACGTCGAACTAATTTCTCTGAGAAAATGTTTACTGAAATAACGTTTTATAAGACGATTAAAGCATCAAAATCAAACAATAAATCCTCAAAAAGTTTATTTCTTTGCCAATCACAGCGGAATCGAGTTTCTGAAACAAGTATGTTTTCGTCCAGTCCAGCCACTAAGTGTTATCTATCAAAAAACTTTTCCCAAGTCTTACGTCATCTCTACGTCATAATCATGCGTCACATCAGCAAAATAAAGCCAATCAGCGATTAGACGGGTATTCCCGGTCCCGACTTTTAGGACTGAATATTAAATAATTAAAGAGGTTTTCTTTGAAAATGTGAAAGCGTCACAAGTCATTTTTGAGTATGCGCCACAACTTGGCTATCTCAACTCAAAACCCCAATGCTAAAGGATGAACTATTCCCTTTAATAAGGCTTGTCGAAAGTTAGGTACTTAGCGCAGCGAGATAATCCATTCACCACAACCCGCTTTTCGACCTGCTCTTCAAATCTGGTATCTCAGTTCAAAACCCATGTTAAGTCAACCCTTTAACATCAGCCCTATATGGGAGTAAGGGCGAAACACCTGGCTGGCCACCCATTCAAAATATTGTAGCTACGCCTCTGCGAAAAACTGTAATTTGGTAGCGGTCATTGCAGAAACGTTTTCAAAGAAGTTAGTTGGGCATGTTTAGAAATTCAGAGCTGGATAATAGCGTTTTGCAATGGGTTAGGTTCCTGTTTTTTTAACGTTAAAATGCCTTCAAAATGTGGAAGTTTTGTGTCAAATAGGTACAACATTGGTGGGCCAAAAACAAAGGTGGTGGGAAGAATGTTGCCTTATCAGCTTTGTCTGCTTGACACGTCTTTGTTCAAGGACGGATTCAGAACGACAAATAGGTGGTTTAGGGGCCAATTCCCAAAATGTATCAGATTACCATAAGCGCTTGACAAATGCTGTTGCCTCAGGCTTGAATAGGTGGCTTAAAACATTTTTGTGTTTTTAGTTGAAGTTCCTTGGATTTTCCTTTCAAATGAGAAATGTGTCGATTTTCTTCCAATGTCAGGGGCCATGGCTCCTTCCATTGGCCAGATATTAAGTGTGCGGTGCGGCATATTTGCCAGAAAAGAGACGAAATATGTTTCCAAAAATCGGCACCAGCCTTGAAGGTTGATACAATGTACCTGTCCGAATTTATTATGAATGCAAACCTTATTGTTTTAAATCATTGTGATGTATAATTGTATAGTATACAGGCGCGGATACAGGGGGGGGGCGCTTGGGCGCGCGCCCCCTGAACCGGGTCTTTTATATGGCGCGCCCGTAGGGTGCGCCCGGAGTGCGCATTTTTTGTATTGCGTGCCCCCTGACCGAAATCCTGGATCCGCGCCTGGTATAATATATATTTCTTTTCAATTTTAACCCTCGCACCGACGGGGGATATCCGCCCCCCACAGGTTTTTCCGGACTAGCGGGAAAACGGCGGCGCGTAGCGCCTCCAAATTTTGTATAGCTGTTTGGGCATCAATTACACACATTTCTAAAAATTGGACTTCCTAGCCTTTCAGGTCCGTTGTGAGGGTCAACATTAAATGACCTGACCTCAAGTCATGTTTTTGTAAGTTTGACATCTTGCCGAAGCCACAGTGGTGAACCAAACAGTTTGCAACTCTTAGTGTGCAATGAGACCTTCGATATCTACAGTTCGTTTATCTTGGATTTTTTATATCGGTGACCTGAGGTCATGCCAATTTTTGAGACCTCCTATTATAAGTCTATGGGAGAAAAATGAAATGCGCACCAATCGAACAAAACCTGGCTAAATGTGGTCAGTT
>VOPJ01013916.1:0-58508 GCA_014673585.1 Semibalanus balanoides
GCGCCGCTTCGTTTTTTAGATATTCACGAAAAACATGGGGGCATAAAAGTGCCCCCCTCCAGTGCGCGTGTTAGGGGTGAAGTCAATATTGAGGTCACAAAAGGTCAATTTTAGACTATATATCGCGCCCTTGCTAAAAACGTCTATATCTCGATTACTTAAAGGGTTAGCAACGTGCCGAAAAAAATCAGTAGAAAGATTATTTATTTTTTTGTTACTACAAATGCATCAGAACTTACCTTAGGTCAATAGCTGGGTCAATATTTACAACGAATCGTCAAATTAAATATTAAAAAACTAAATGAATATATTTTTTTAATCATCAAATTATTTTTGAAGGAGTAAGTTTTGGTAGAAGCATTATAGAGTAAAACATATTTCGCTAACGTGTTTGTCTCATTGATGCGCACCGAGTGATATTAGCATCGAACATTGCAAATAAATAACACGGGTAAAGCATGCTTAATAACTCAAAAAGTGACCCATATTGTTTTGGAAGTCATAAGCCGGTTAGTTTAAAGACACGACCTCACGTACTTAACGCACATGCGGACACTGCTGCTGTGCAAGTTGCACCATCGTATATCTTAAGATTTTTGAATTCATCATAAGCTTACACTTTCAATGAATTGTTTCTATTTTTCAGAACTTTATATAACCACAAATTCCCAATTCAGAGACAGTTGATTGAATGTGGTGATTTATTTGATATCTAACAATTGAATTAATATCGCCAGGGCCAGGCCTTAGATGCCACTGGCAAATCCAAAACGGTAAAAATTTGTTTTTGGGTGCAGGATAAAAATAAGATTGTGCGCAATTGAAAACAATGTGTCGGATTTCGCTAATGTGTGGCACCTGTGCTGTAAGGACTGGTTAAAAGAAGGCCTTCCTCTGTATACAAAGGTGTTTACAATTTATTTTCATAACAGTAAATGTTTAAATTCAATCGATTTTAAATTCGCTTTTGAGGCATGACCCCGATGATCCCCCACCCCCTCTCAATTGGCCCACGCCTCTGGCTGTGTTCCTCAACTGGTACTTAACCAGACGCCGTGCTGGTCTGAGAAGATCCATACCATTGCCTTGATGTCAACCTTACGGTACTATTTACTTTTAACTTAAACCGGGGTTTTATTTTGATAAGATTTTATACCTCTCGGCGTCCAACTTGAGATGTTATGTGGAGCAAAATGTTATGTTTGCCTAAATTGTCAGTACACCAGTAAGGATAGGTATTTTTCCGCATTAAAACTTGTGGTATTTATCAACAAATAACCATCGAGTCTTATTAACTTAGTTGAAGGTTCTTTATTCCAAGGCGATATATAGGCGATATATACAAGGCTTTATTCTATATCTACGTCAATTGAAATTATTCTATTTATTTCGCCGATTCGAGTACCTATCTCGTTTTTATGCATATACGATGTCCAACCACCTGTCCCCTCCCCAGTGACCCTATTTCAGCTCGACTGGGGGGCAGGCGGTTTCACTGGGGGGGGGGGGGGCTGCAGCCCCCCCAGTTAACATGTTAGAGGAGGCCCTGAGGGAATGCGTTAGTCGTCAAATGATTTATCTAAGAGATTTAAAAAAGTTATGTGGTACCCAGTCATTATCCCGTGTGCCATAATGGTAACTTACGTTGTGACCTGAGGTCAAGCGGTGACTAGGAACGGTCAGGTTGTTGTTTGTGCACCATCTATGGTAGGTATTTTGTCAATGTTAAGTCGTTCGGCTGATTCCCCTAAGTCGTTTAAGGAAAAAGTTATGCGGCACCCGGTCGTTATCTAATAAGCCGTCCTGAAAATTTGAGCTTGACCTGAGGTCAAACGGTGACATTTTCAGACGAAATATCATTTTTGCACCCTCTATGTGCTGGTGCGATAATTATGGACACTAGGGCGGTTCGTCTACTTCAATTTAGCGCCAGGGAGTTATATGTTACCACAATTTTGGCTATAACCGTGTTTTGCAGGTGTTCTTCGTGACCTTAAACCCGCGCCCTGGTGGGACCTTCGGAGGCAACTTCGCCATGGTTGAGGGGGGGCGTCAAAATGACTCCCGTCTAACTCGAAAACTAAAAGGATGGAAAGGACGGGAAAAAACTTTCGAATGCTCATATGCCTTCATGACAATGTTTTGCTCAGTTAGCAAGGGAACTTTTCGAATGGCTCATGACATGTTAATTCAAAAAATATCAGAGCATTTTTAGCTCAGGTCAATAATTTCAGGTCGCCAGAGGTCATCAAAGTTCAAATTAACAGTTTTCTACTTCGGCTTCGAACAACCCCATACATCTCGTGAGCAATGATAGCTAGGAACAAAACGAAAAAAAAAAACAGTCAAAAGCTCATTAAAATATTGTAATCGCATTTGAATGTCCTCAAAAATTGATCTAATTCAAAAGCTTGGCTCCAGAGGTCATCAAAGGTCAAAAACGATATTTTTTGTACAACTTGTTTTCCTGAATAGCTTTTTATCTAAAAACGACTGAGTAACTATTTCAACACCATCGTGTTTTTCTCGTCGAGGCACTTTGAAACACATACATGGTGACCTGGTAAGACCAACTTCAAAATTTGACCTCAGGTCAAGGTCATTTGGTGACCAGGTAAGGTCATATGCATATGGGGCGGACGCGGCCAGTCAAGAAAAACACAGTGGTGTCATTCGCTTGTCTCTATCTTTATTCTATCGATAGTTATTAGCAAATCATTGCTGATGACCTCAGATGACATGACCTCAGATGACTTTGTAGATTCACTGAGCAGCAAATGCATCTTGGCAATCCAGAATAAGCTAAAATAACATGATTATGGCAGAATCAGCTTGATCCAATGCATATTCTCTGAATAGGAAGCATTTGTTTATTTTCTAGTTCACTTATAATCAGACATGTGCATGGATCTGAAAGTAGGATCTATGATCCCAGAGGATCTCTCGATAAAACACCGATTGTAGGTACTTATAATCTTATGAAAATCCTGCAAGTTTCAAATCTTTCGGACAAAAACTGTGGCTTTAGCACGATCACAAATATTTCGGGAAGCAGGGTCACCTTGACGTTACCTGGTGAACCTGGCCTAGACGACCTGAGTTCAATTTTTTTGACAAAGTGTGGGCAATCGATGTTTAAGCAGTATACAAAAATTGGCGGCGCTGCGTGCCGCAGTTTTTCTGCTATTCTTTGGAAAAACCTCAGGAGGGGGGGGGATAAAAATGAACCCCCCACCAGGGCGAGGGGTTAAAGGTCAGACGGTTGCGGGTGTAAGGTAATCTGTTTTGTTGTGCATACACTATGTCCCTTTTTCGATGGCTAGTTTCAGTTGCATCTTATAGTGCGTTTTATAAGATTTTATAGCGGTACCGCGCACATATTGTCACCCATCAAAAAAGACTACATTCGTGACCTTAGGTCAAACAGTGGCCCGGACTGGTCTAATCTTCATTTGAGCAAGATCCTTACCCTGTTCCGAGTATTTCTGCGTTTAAAAAGGTGGTCTAATCAATAAGGTGAGAAGTTATGGGGTACCCCGTATTTAACCCTTTTGCATCTATTGTGACCTCTGAGGTCACACCGTTCAATCCACGCACTGCAGGGAAGGGGCCGCCCCTCGTTTTTTTTTTCTTCTCAAAAGTAGCGCAAAAAGGGCGGCGCGCAGCGCCGCAAAATTTCGCACGGCTGTTTGGGCATCAATTACACACATTTTGTAAAAGTTTTGACTTCAGGTCATCTCAGATCAGGCCACAAGGTCACGTCAAGTGACCTTACCTCCAAAACTTTTGTGTTCTTGGCAAAGCCACAGTCTTTTTCCGAAATTTTTTAAAACTTCAAAACTCTAAAACTTTTTTAAAACTTGCAGGATTTCATAAAGTTATCAGTACCTACAATCGGTTTGTCTCGGATTTTTTTTCGTATCGGTGACCAAAGGTCATGTCAATTACCTGACTTCCCCATTACCTACCTATAAGTAAACGGGAAAATATACAAATGCTTCCTATTCAGATGATTTGCATGGGATCAGACCAAATCTTTCAGAATCATGTTATTTTAGCATGATTGATGACCCAGGTGCAATTGTTGCTTAGTGATCTCTGCAAGGTCATCTGAGATAATCAGCATTGCTTTGCTAATACATATTGATAAAATGAAGATAGGGACGATCGGATGACACAAATATGTTAATCTCGTCGAGCCGCGTCCCCCATATGCAACATGCCTACCTGGGTCATCATACAACCTTGACCTAAGGTCAAATATATCAGTTGACCTAAACAGGTCACCATTCATATGTTTCAAAGCGCCTTGACGAGGATAACACGATGGCGACACAACTATTTTCCTATCTTTGTTAGGTGAAATGCTATTCACGAAAAAAGCTTTGATCCAAAATAGCCTTTTTGACCTTTCATGACCTCTGACGCCTTAACTATTGACCTTATCCAAAATCTGAGGACAAATCGTTGACTGAATTTTTCAAGAGCTTTCGATGTTTTCGTTTACGTTTGTTCCAGCTAGTAGCTACCATAGTTTCCGAGATATGTGGGGGTTTCTGGAGCGAAGTCTTAAAACCGGAAAACCTGACCTCTGATGACCACTGGTGAACTCAATTTTGACCTGATCCAAGAAGAGACTGATATACTTTCGATAGAGCTTGTCGAGTTATCTAATGCCGTTTTTCGCTTGTCGCTAAGTTGCGCAGTTTTCGAAATCTTACACGGAGGTGGAAATCATTCCCCTTAATTTCGTGTGCGGCGCGAACCCCCCCCCCCTACAGCTAGCGTGTAAGATATGCGCCTATACCTAACTTTATTTACAGCGTTATGAAGCCATTTCGCTGCTGATGTGCGAACTTGGGCGAAATCAGAGTAACTTTGAATCCGTATTTGAATACGAATACGATGCTAGCTTCATGGACATGAGCAATAGCTCATCAGTCCAAAGATCTCTTGAAGCCGATCGATTGGCCCTGCAGCCAAACAAGGCCCCTCATGCGAAATGAGGCCTCTGCAAGCCGACCGAGGTTTACTCAAGCCGACCGATCGGCACCCTTAGGCCGAACGAGACCCCCTAAAGGCCGAACGAGACCCCCTAAGGCCGAACGAGACCCCGCAGGCCGAACGAGACCCCGCAGGCCGACTGAGGCCCCTTGAAGCCGACTGGGGTCCTTTCAGGCCAAGCACTTACCCATTATTTGTCTTAGGGGGACAGGGGGGGGGGAGAGCACATACAAAAATGCTCCTCAACCATATGCGCTAGGAGTCGGGTCGTCAGAGAATTATATCTAGTGTTAATTATTTTGCCTCAGAGGTGGGGGGGGGGGGGGGGTAATGGCCCTCGTCCCCTTCTCCCTTGGCTACATCCCTGTCTCAGGGCCCCTCAGGCATAACAAAAGCTCCTCAGGCAGACCAAGGGCCCTTCAATTCGGCCGAGGTTCCCTAAAGTCGATGGAGGGCTCCTAAAGTCGACCGACGGCCCTTCAGACCGACTGGGCTCTCATCAAGGTCAACGGAGGTCCCTCCAGGCCGACAGAGGCCCCCTCAGGCTGACAAATGGTACCTCAGGACGAAGAAGAGCTCCTCAGGCCACCTGGCCCTCTCAGCAAAACAAAGGCCCCTTAAGGCGACGGAGAGTCGCCGTAGTCGACCGAAGTCCCTCTCAGGCTGAGCGGCTGACAAGGCCGAGTGAGGCCCCCTCAGGCCGGCAGGCGAACCGTCAGGCCGAGCATTGGCTTCTCATTCTGACTGGGACCACCTCAGACGGACGAAGGACTCCCTCAAGTCGACAGGAGTGTCCCCTCAGGCCAAACGAGGCCCCTTATGCCGCCTGAGGCTATCTGAGGCTGATAAAGGGCCCCTCAGGCCGACAAAAAGCCCCACAGGCCAAACAAAAGCTCCTCAAACCGGCTTAGGTTCCCTCAAGCCGATGTACGGCCCATAAAGCCGACAGAGAGCCCCTCAGACCTACCGAGTTCCTCCCACTCATGCCGACAGAGGTTCCTCTAGACTGAAAGCGGCCCCCTCAAGCCGACAAGTATCCCCTGAGCCGAATAAGATCCCCTGAGGCCGACCAAGGACCCTCTAGTCGACCGAGGGCTCCCTCAGGTCGACCAGGCCGATTGAGGTCCGCTCAGGCCAGCATGGGAACCCTCAGGTCGATAGCCGAACAATGACTGACGCTCCTCAATGTGTTTACAAGATAATATGCCGTGACTGCAGCCCTAACCTAAACTGAACTGAACTGGAATTTGGCCTCTGATCGTTTTGCTGAGGATAAACAATTATCAACAACGTACAAAGCGTAATACATGAGCGTAAACTTTGTATTAATTACAATTAAACGGGAGATAGTGCAGCCGCGTAATGGTCCGTTTCGCTCGTGAATTCTGCCACATCTGCGACTCAGCACCGCGGAAACAAACAGGGTTCTGAGACGGTGACGTCAGCAGTCCAGACATCCACCGTCAGAGTGATGGTGACTTCTGTACACGGTGTTCATCACAGCAGCGCCTGGCCGCGGCGGTATGCCCATTGTCCACCCCTCCAGAGTGCCACACAGCGCCCCCTACACGTGCCACACAGCGCCCCCTACACGTATTACACATGTCGGGTGCCTCCGACTGCGGAGACCAGAGAGCGGCGCGGCAGGACGGCTCCGGATGGAGGCCTAACAAGGCATGTAATCATGCGAGTGTCGGGGGGCACTTCCCGGACGAGTCTATCTCCAATTCGTCTGAAGAAGTCCACTGGTTGTCAGCGACGTGGCCAGCTGGACAGACACGAAATTGTCGAGAGAATGCACTCACACGAGTGAAATAAACTGACACAGGCACACATAAAAAAGCCGCACGTATTTAAACATCTACAGTTTGGTTTGCGGCGGTCACTGGACGACAGATCTCTCGGTCTGTCAATCCCACGTATTACATGCATACACTACGATGTCTTTCTGTCATTCACTGTCCCTGAGCTGCCTAACATTTGCAGCCAGTACTGACCACAACATTCATTATCAGCCGCCAGAGCGACCGTGGATCACACAAGAGCAGAAACCACTCCTGGCGGTGCCGTTTCGGTGTCCCCACACAGTGATTCCTCCGTCACTAACCCCCCCCCCACACACACCCACACAGACAGAGGAAACCCAAATCACCTCCCTCTCGACATAGAGGACACAGAGGTCGCTTCACTCGCCAGCCGTCCTGTCCTCCCCCCACAGACCGCCTCACCCGCCGCCATCACCCCCGTCATCCGTCTCCATGAGGATCGTCTGAGCGGCGGCGGCGTCGGCGGCGGAGCTGGCGCCCTCTGCCGACAGACTCCGCCCCGCTGACGGCAGAGGATCGTCCACACCGGCCGGCAGCATCTGCTGCACGGAGGCGGCCACCCACTTGGAGGCGAGGCCGTCCTCCTGCGACATCAGCCGGTCGGCCGACTCCTTGGTCGGCTCCGGGTCGCCCAGCATCACCTGACCCCGAGGAAGACGAAGGAGGCTCAGTCAATGGAGTCAAGCAAAGCAACACACTGTCAGTGACATTTCAGTCAGTCATAACAGTCTCAATACGCATGACAAAAGCCTGTGCGATTGGTGTCTTTCCGCCAAATCCAAGATTGAAAAGAGTCGCTAGTCTTCCACGCCCGTGACCAAAAGGGAGCAATCTGTTACGCTGTCTATCAATGGAAATAACATACAGTGAGCGGTTCAATGCGTTCATCTTCGCACAAATCGCTTTGCATTGTGGTATCGCCATTCCGTCGGAAGACCTCCAGACGGCGAGGGACGACAGACCGCCATGGATCACAGCTTTTGACCCTGACAATCAGACCACTAACCTGGACCACTCCGCCGCCATAGACAGCAGACAGCTGCTGCTGCTGAGATGAGGAGTACTACTGACCTGGACCACCCTGCCGTCTGTGTCGGCCTCCTGTAGTCCGGGGACGTACGTCAGACTGCCGTCTTCCTCTTCCCGGAGAATGATGACGCCCTCCCCGGGCTCAGCCATCGGTACAGACACCTGCGACACGGCCACCTCCGTCTCCTCCTCCTCCTGACGGCAACACACAGTTATAGTCAAACACATCCTATACAATGTCAAACATATCACTCTCTGTTGAACACGTCACAAAGCGATAAACTCGTATGAAAAAGCGAATTTCAGCCCAGCTGAACACAACCAACGACGACACCGTACTCAGATTCACGTGCCCATACAATAGCTGTCCCACCCGGCCCCACCCCCAGCCAGTCTGTCTGTCCGTCAGCCTGCTGACCTGCTGACGTGGTCCACTGTCCCCCTGTGTCTTTACACGGTCCAGGCGCCGCTGGCTCCTCCCACAGTGCCTCTACCTGCCCCTCCCCTCACCCCACCCCCAGCTTCTCAGCTGACCTGCTGTGCGGACCGCTGTCCCTCCATGTGTCGCGGCACAGCCCAGGCGCCGCTGGCGTGCGCCGCCAGGTGCTTAGTCAGCGTCCTGGCCAGCTTGAAGCGGCTGTTACACAGGTGGCAGTGGTGCGGCTTATCGCTGCTGTGCGCCCGCTGGTGCATCCGCAGGTTACTGGCGTTGATGAACCTGTCGCACGGCCAAGGCCGGGAGGGAGGTCAGCTACGAGCGCTGAGGTGGCCCAGCTCAGTCAGGTCAGGAACGAGCGGTTGAGGTCAAGAAGACGGTCAGGTTAGAAATAGGTCAGGTCAGGAATATGGTCACTGGTCAGGTTAGAAATACGGTCCAGGTCAGGAAGACGGTCAGTGCAGGAAAGAGCGGTCAGGTCAGGAAGACGGTCAGGTCAGGAAGACGGTTCAGGTCAGGAATACGGTCACTGGTCAGTTAGATACGGTCAGGTTAGGAATACGGTCAGGTTAGGAATACGGTCAGGTTAGGAATACGGTCACTGGTCAGGTTAGAAATACGGTCAGGTTAGGAATACGGTCAGGTTAGAAATACGGTCAGGTTAGGAATACGGTCAGGTTAGGAATACGGTCACTGGTCAGGTCAGGAAGACGGTCAGGTCAGGAAGACGGTCAGGTCAGGAAGACGGTCAGGTCAGGAAGACGGTCAGGTCAGGAAGACGGTCAGGTCAAGAAGACGGTCAGGTCAGGAAGACGGTCAGGTACGGAGCGACACATATGGAGGGAGGCGATGATGGAGCGGCGCGGGTCGATAGCGGAGGACGAGTGCGAAGGTCTCGGGATGTTCTGATAGCAGCAACTGACTGAGAAGCTGCTGCCTTCCTGAAGCATGTCACTGGCACATTAAAAACGACATTGACACTGTGGTTCAGCAGGTGTCCAATATCAGCCAGCGTCATGTGCAGCTCGTGGCGTGTACAGTGTATGACACCCCAGTACTGACCTTTTGAAGCAGATGGGACACGCAGGGAACTTATTCTTCGGGTCGATCAGTAAAGGATCTTTGCCCATCTGCAGCGCTTCGTTCACGTGCTGAACCTGAAGCAAGAACAACGTGAATATATGAATACAGGCATTACAAAATAGCGCCAGAGGCTTTCGCTCAAATTCCTATATCTCAAATGCATTATATTCATCGAGAACATAGATTGATCCATGAAGACTATCGAATTCAAGCTAAGTTGCACAAAGATGAATACCGTCTCCGACTCGATCTCAGAAAGATGAAACAGCGTGGAAACACCTTAACCACACAACGTTAATTTACAATGTAAGCCGTATGTAAATATAAGAGAAAGACAGCCGAATCAAATATACGTTTGAACAGACCAACTATCCCCGTCCCACCCTCAGTCAGTAGCGGACGCACCTGGTGCATCTTGAAGCGGCTGCGGTTGTAGAAGGTGAGATCGCACTCGGCGCACTTGAACGGTTTCTGGCCGGAGTGGATGCGCTCGTGCTCGGTGAGGTGCGACTTCTGCTTGAAGCCCTTGTCGCAGACGGCGCACACGAACGGCCGCTGGTTAGTGTGCACCCGCACGTGGTTGTTGAACGCCGCCTGAGAGATGAATTTCTGCCAGCCGCATCAGGGGGAGGGGGAGAAAAGGTAAGCGATCGCCGTGGCGAATCAATACATGTGTAGTGAAAACCGACAGATGCGTTGAAGGTTTCGCAGTCACTTCACATGAAAGTCTGTATTTCACCGAAATTGATATGTTGTTGGCAAAGGTTTCATCACGTTGTCTGCGTAATACAGACTGCACTGAGCTTCGAAAGATGAACGTCGTACTTCAAGCATCCGTTGCAGCTCGACCCACACAAACCTAGTGCCAGCTGTGAATCCAGACTCTGCCCAGCAGCTCCACAGCCACAACCAACAGCAGCTACAGAACGTCAGCCGCCACAGACACACAGCACAGTCGGAACCTCCACGCTGCCGGCAGACCGCTGTGCCGTCCGGACCATCCCCGCCGGACCACCAGGTCCCGGAGCTCCACTCACGGACCATCCCCGCCGGACCACCAGGTCCCGGAGCTCCATCTCACGGACCATCCCCGCCGGACCACCAGGTCCCGGAGCTCCACTCACGGACCATCCCCGCCGGACCACCAAGTCCCGGAGCTCCACTCACGGACCATCCCCGCCGGACCACCAGGTCCCGGAGCTCCACTCACCTTCCCGCACAGGTTGCAGGGGAACCTGTGTCCGGGCTTGGCGCGCGGCCGCGGTGGACTGCAGGGACGGCCCTCCCGCTCGTAGTACTCCCGGTGTCGGTCCAGGTTCGCCTCGTGTCGGAACCTGTCCGTACACACAAAGCACAGACCACGTCAGTCAGGTTCCCATAACGGATGACAGAAGAAAAACAGGTCGACTTACCCTCCCGTAAACCCGTCTGTGTAAGCCTCAGGAACCCGCAAATGCAGTAAACCTTGCTCTGAACTTCACTTCTTCGACAAAACGAGGGAACACTCACACACGGCCGCAGGTGTGACAGGGGAACTCACACGCGGCCACAGGTATGACAGGGGTACTCACACGCGGCCACAGGTATGACAGGGGAACTCACACACGGCCACAGGTGTGGCAGGGGAACTCACACACGGCCACAGGTGTGACAGGGGTACTGTTTGTGCTCGGAGGAGACGTCGTGGCAGAGGACGTGTCGTCGCAGGTGGATCCGCTGCCGGAACGACTTGTCACAGCCGGGAGACGGACACATGTACGGCCTGTCGTCCGTGTGGATCCGGCGGTGCACCTGGCGGCAGACAGGCGAACTAGTCACACACTGCAGGCGCTGTGGGCTCGGAGGAGGGGAGCAACCGTGAGGCTCCGCGTTCACGGAATCTAAGCTTCAGAAAGCCCAAACATTCACAAAAAATATATATACAGCTTACAAGACATCATGACGATAATTGGGGTTTCCGATTGAAGTCATCAGACTGATGATGATTGGGGTTTAAGGGCGGGCCGACAACTAAGGTCACATGCCGCCCATGAAGTCATCAGACTGCATTCTGTAGTTACGGCTAAACAATGAAGTAGGGTGCTACAGTGACAACCGACTAACTGTGAACTGATGACCAGTCGTTTCTCGTCTGTAAGTCCGTACAGAGTGTATGAGCCAGGTAGTCTGAACCTACCTTGAGCGTCGCCTTGTTGCAGCACATTTTGCCGCAGTATCCGCACTGAATACTGCTCGCCGTCATACGGGTGGGACGCTCACTCTTGCTGATCCTGGCCACCGGCGTCTGCCGTATAAACATACCATGTCAGACATTATCACACGCTCATAGCATAGGTCATCAAATTGTTACACACTACTCGCAGATACACAGTATCTTTACCAAAGAGGAAACACCGTAGCAAACAATTTGCGGTATCATGATAGTAGTAGTAGTAGTAGTAGTAGTAGAGTTTATTGACACTGTACCCAACACAAAAACATACAGAAGATATGAATCAAAACACTAAAGGTATGGATAAAACTCATTGCAGTTTGTGTCCATTAAAAATTATACATCATGCACACTGACAAAACAACCAATGAATTACAACAATTAATTAAAACAATCGCTTTAATATATAAACAATTTAATATTAATATATAAACAATCGCTATGAAGAGTCAATCATTAGCGTGTGGCCATACATTACGAAGACACCAGTTTTAGCATTTGTGTGCGACTCGGTTCAGCACTATCAGCCAGCGGTGTGAGGCTAAGTGGTATTAAAGTTTGAGTCAATGGGCACCACCTTTGATTAATTAGCAACAGACGGGTGCCTCCTGAGCAGTCCGCCTGCCTGCCAGCACCGCCCCTCTCACCTGTTCGTAGCTGCTCTGTCCCTGACTGGAGTCCAGCCCGAGCACCGACTCCCAGGCGGGCTCCGACTCTGACTCCAGGTCAGCACCTCCGGCCGGGTCGGCAGCGTCGCTGTCGGAGTCGGCGGCGTGGTCTGGCCGCGGGCCGCTGTCCGGGCTGTCCGAGTACCGCTGGTGGCCGGCCGGCGGCGGGTGGCCGTCCCCCGCCGCTCCTCCTCCGAACAGCTGCTCTGGGATGCCGGCCGTGGCCGCCAGGCCGGAGCGGCCGCGATGGGCCAGGGAGCCGGCGCCGGACGCTCTCACAGTCTGCCGGGGCAGGCCGGACCGTCAGTGGTGAACCCGACTGTCTCTCGGCGGGACTGAGAGACGGGGAGGTGATCTGCATACAGCTAACGTGAGCCGCCCGAGCCGGGCTGCTATTCCACGCCTTCTGGATCGAATTCAAAATGTATATGACAATATCTCAAACAGTCGTATTTGGAGATGACATTTTCAGAGCGTGTGTGTGTGACAGCACACACACACACACACACACACTGTATGTACACTCATCCTATATATGGTATGATGATGCATGATTTGGAGATATTCTAGGCGACCGGACAACGATGGTCACATGCCGCCATGTCTATATTGTATTTCCCCTTTAGTATCTAGAAACTCAATCTAATTTTCATGTCTGTGAACGTGAAGGACTGATTCAAGGGAACATGTGAGTACACCTTACCTAGGTAGGTACCTCATGTTCCCTTAAATAAGTCCTTATTGTACACATAATTGAAATTAGAGGAGTTTTAGAATCTAAAAAAGGCAGATACATATAGACCGAATGTACATGACGCGAGGTGAGAGTCGGGTCAGTCACCTGTGTCTGCTGCAGGATCTGCACTGTGCCGGCCAGCGTCTGTACCACCTTCACGTTCACCTCCTGTCGACACACGGAGTACAGTCAGCATGTCACCATAACCTCCCGTCGGGAGATCACCACACACAGGTCAGCACGCGTAACTTCGTCAGTGTACTCATTGGACGCGTTCGACAGCGACAGAGCCGCGACCACGCATTCTCCTTCGACGTGCCGGTGGTATGATAGCGTCGGGCATCGCCGACCCACTCCGCCTTCATTTACAGCAGACTTACATACACTTAATAGACAAGACGAGACTCAGCCACAGCGACCATTGTCACTCCCGTGTCACAGAACATCACATCGGAGAGCAGACACGTAGCAGCAGCTCCACTGCACCCTCCGAGCTTAACCACCAGCCGCCCCGACCGCGCCGTTCACTGCCACAGTTCCACCCAGTCAGTGTTGTGTATGGTGTGACCCACTGACCGTCGGGGGCGGCGCCGTGTCTCGCTGCGCGTGCCTGTCGTCCACCGCCTCCTCCACCGGCGGGCTGTCCTCCCTGCGCGTCACCTGCGGTGTCTTCCTGGGCCGGCCGCGCCGCCGCCGCGGGGCAGGCGGAGGTGTGTCCGCGTCAGAGGCCAGCGGTGGTGGTGGTGGCGGTGGCAGAGGGGGTCGGACCCGGTGACGTGGGTGCGAGGTCTGCTCCTCGGCCGCCGTCTCTGTCGCCTCCCGTGCCAGCCCTGGAACACACGGCAGCGACTGTGACGTACAGAGAGACACAGCCAGGTGGCAGCGAGACGAACTCCCAGTATGAGGCAGTGCCATCGCGGATGTAACACGTCAACAGCAGAATTAGCACAACAGTGAACATGCACGAGATACCAACATTTATATGCTATCAAGCTTTAACCCTCGCACCGACGGGGGGCGGATATCCGCCCCCCCCCCCACAGTTTTTTTCCGGACTAGCGGAAAAACGGCGGCGCGTAGCGCCGCCAAATTTTGTATAGTTGTTTGGGCATCAATTCCGCACATTTTCTAAAAAAATTGACTTCCTAACTTTCAAGGTCACGTTGTCAGGTCACACTAAATGACCTGACCTCACAGTCACGTTATTTGTACACGTCATTGAACATCTTGCCAAGCCAACAGTGGTGAACCCAACACAGTTGAACTTCACAGTGTTTCGCACCCTAAGCCTCGATACTCTACAGTCGTCCATCATCCTTGGATTTTTATAATCCGGTGACCTGACCGGTCATTGTCAATTCCTTTGAGGCACTCCCATTATAAGTGGGAAAAATATGAACATGCGCACCACGAACAAACCTTCGGCACTAAATGTGGTCAGTGTTTCATCCTAAATCACTATTCTGAAGCAAATTATAAGAATGCAAGCTGTATTTTTCTTCTATGACCTCGTAAGGTCAATTCCAAATGTGACAAAAGGTCATATGTTTTTGTACAATTTAACTCATGTTCTCGTAAGATAGAGTACGTGGGTTTTTCACCCATTCTGCTTCTCTTGTCAACCCCCATCGATAGACATTTTAAAAATGGGACTTGACCTTGACATGACCCTCAGGTCAGGTCAGTCATTTTTTTAGTTTGACCTAGCTAGATCAAACGATATTATGTCGATGCGCAGTGACTGTGAGAACACGATGGTGGCAAAATGACTGCTCTACCTTCAAAAAAAGGAGTTATTAAAGGAGTGATGCCTACTCACATTGTCGATGTGAGTTTGTTGACACTAGTCTGTAAACATATTTTTCTGAACTCTAGCCATGTACTTCATTTCCCCAGAATCACTTTAGTTGCTGAGATATTCAAAGTGCGCCAATCACATACTGGCAGTAGATTAATTATTCAATAGTCGCCAGAGAGCTTTCGCACTAGAAGCATGCTCTTAAATTACAACGCTAGCATATATGATTCTCTAGGCCAGTGCGCCATTATAGGTACATCTTCCGCTTACTCATGTTTATAGTGACGATCGTTTATTGAGATTTGAAACAAGCAAGATGCAAAACAGAATATAAGTAAAAATTAAACTTAAAGGGCTCCAGACGTGAATTTTATCGAACCAATAATAAAGCAATAGCTTCTTACCGTAAAATAAAAATAATTTGACATTCAAAAGAGTAAGGCACACTCCCTTTAACAAAAAACTTTTCAGTAAAATTAAGCATTTGACCTTCGCTGACCTCTGGAGCCTGAACTTATTGAACCGATCTCAAATCTGAAGAAATGTGGCGAAGAGTGTTTCAAGAGCAATGCAGTGCATTTTCGGATTGCTCCTAGCAATGTTAGTTACTAAGCTAGCCCGGATTATGTGAGCATGCCAATTACTCGAAATATGGGAAATTTGACTTTTTTCTCTTGTGACCCTCATATTGACCTGATCAAAAAAAATAGCTAAGTATTTTCGCTAGTACTCGTCAGCGGCCTACCTCACGCCGTTTTCGCTTCCGCTACGTTGCGTAGTTTTGGAGATCTCTGGGGGGGCGGTTATCCGCCCCCCCCCCCGTCGGTTCGAAGTTGGCTCATACCCCCGTCGGTGCGAGGGTTAAGTAGATATCAGCTTGCAAAAAAAAACCTGATGGTAAATTTATGGATCTAAAAAAATAATCAAAATGGAAAAGTATGCAAGCAAATGTTTCATGGACATGACTGATAGCAAAGTCTAAAACTCGAGCAGTATCGCTGCTTTTGCAATGGAATATCAAAGCAAAACTTACACTTTACTCCATGAAGTTTAAGCTTGGTTGCAAGTTCAAAGAATTCTTCATTTTCTTCTGTTGGCAGCACCCCATAGTACATGAACCTCATGAGGTGTTTCAAGCAATCCACGCTTGTATCCAGAATTAACGTTGGATGGTCTCCTTGGTTCTCATGCAGGATATTCTAGAACACAAATAAAACAATCATGAGACAATGTAACATATTAGCTAGAAAGTAAATGAGTGAGACACATGAGAGAACAATATTCTTGATGTATGATGCACAACCCTCCCAAGCATGCTCTCTGTTTGCATATGAAGTTGAAACAGTGCTTAGCCCTTCACAGGCACATGCATAATTATTGCTTGAAACATCATCCCTGAGGCTTGTTAGTAAATTTAAGTTTTTGGGCGCATCAACTAGGTACTAAGTCTCAATCTCTAATAAGCGCCCAATGAATCTCTGAGAAATCAGGGCTGTTACATTTAATACATTTACAAACAAACACACAAGTGTTTCAGAAAGGATTGGTGTATAGGAGACCTTTTGGCTGATTCTACATTTGCTCTGAGCCTGTGATCATTTCTGGAGTTTAGCGGATCTATGGCTGGGCAGCTGTGAGGAGAGCAAAAATCAGCTGTGCCACAATGAGTCAGTTGTACCCGACTCTGATGGGACATTAACTCACTACTGGTGTCTGGCGCAACAACTGTGTACTGCTGTGTAGTAGTGTGTACAATAGTGACTGACAACACGCAGATCACTGGTTGTTGTCTTGACAGCATGCCAGTAACTGGAACAAATGACATGATGCTTACCAACAGGTAGTTTGAGGCAGCACACAGCACAATCTTATGTGCCATGACCTTGCCATGTGGACAAGCCACTGTACAGTCCAGTAACAGTTCGTTCTCCCAGAGGTGCTGACAAGATGATCCAAGTCTTGAGCACAGCCATTGCGATGGAGACGTTGTATTCTCTCCTCCATTCTCTGGAAATGATAGTTAATATGAATAAGTCTATTATCATATGAGTTATGAATGATAAATTATAATACAAAATAAATACTTGTCATATTAATATGAATTTACCCTTACCCTTTGGTCCATTGTTTTTGTTTACCAGCATTTAACCCGCGCACTGCAGGGGGTTGATTTCCGCCCCCCTCAGGTTTTTCAGGAGTAGCGGAAAAACGCGCGCGCAGCGCCTGCCTACAATTTCGTTATCACCGTCTGTTTTGTGGCATCAATTACCCACACTTTGGATATATAGTTTTTGACTATGAGGTCAATCTCAGGTCAGGTCCACAAGTCCATGGTCAAAGTGATCTCACCTTCAAAAATGTTTGCGTTCGTGGCAAAGCCAGTCTGTTTTTCGCATAAGTTTAAAACTTGCAGGATTTCATAAGAATATCAGTCCTACAATTCGTAAATATCTCGGTTTTTCGTATCGGTGACCAATAGGTCAGGTCAAATTTCCTGACCTCTTCTCCATTATAGTGAATGGAAATATATAACAAATGCTTCCTCTTTCAGAAAATAAAAGCATTGGAGTCAGGGCTTAATTCTTTCAGAATCCATGCTATTTTAGCTCATTCTAAGAATCAAGGTGGCATTGGTGTGCTTATAGTGATTTTCTACAAGGTCATCTGAGGTCATCAGCAATGATTTGCCTAAGGTACTATTGATAGAAAAGTATTGTATTGGAGACGACCTTGTTGACACTAAAGGTTTCGTACTCGTCTGGTTCTTGCGTTGCCCCATATGCAACAGACCTACCATGGGTTCATCTTCAAATTGTGGCCTGACATAGGTCAAAATTTGAAGTTACCTTACCAGGTCACTGTCTAAATGTTTTCAAAGCGCATCAAATGAGACTAACTACGAATGGCGTCCAACAATCGTTTTCCCTTCTTCCTCTAGGTGAACATACTATTCCACGAAAACTGTTTGTAAAACACAGTATTTTGACCTTTCTATTGACCATCTGGAGCCTAACCACCTATTGATCTGAGCTCAATTCTTGAGGCTGGAATAAGATTCGCAAATTTGCAATAAGGCTCAATACGATTACGCCTTATCCTCTAAAATCGTTTTGCTCACTAGCACTATCCATAGTTTCCGCAATATATCGTGTCCCCGGGTTTCTGGAAAACCTGAGTCCTAAAAGAGTCCTAAAACCGGAAAATCTGAACCTTTCGGTGACCCCACTCCGTGACCTCAATTGTGTCCCTTGATCCATAGAATATACTAGAACTACTTTCGATAGAGCTTGCCTAGAGCTATCTAATGCCGTTTTCCGCTTGTCGCTACATTGCATAGCTTTGGAGATCTCACTGGGGGCGGAAATCACCCCCCTGCAGTTCGTGTTCGGTGCGAACCCCTGCAGTGCGCAGGTTATAACAGTTCCAAAGGACATCACATAAATAACAAAACAAAACATATTTACACATATGCATCATGCATGTATCTTTAACAAGCCATGCCATGCTGGCATGCTCTGCTCAGTTAATGTCATCATAGGGATGTCCTGAAATGATGCCAGAGCCTGCACTAAATCAACTCCAGCCAGCCAGCGGAACTAGGCTGGCCCCTGACATTATAAAGCTGCAGCTTTAGTTTGATTGTTTCCCTACCAATGACGTCAGCAAGACGGTTGCACTGCCCACCACTTGTTCAGGCTTATCACACTACCTATAGTGCTGTGTACAGAAGTGTGACACCTGCCCTACCAATACTCATCAGACATATAAATCAGTACCTCAGACTTTGTGTGCCATCAGAATGGAGGTAATGCCAACTCACTGTGATTCAGTGCATCAGTAGGTAATTGTCTAAATTCTGATTCTGATAGCATGACAAGTCTGAGGTTAGGACGCATCCAGGGTTATGGCCGTTGATCACTTGACTGTACACAGTACACCACCATCCATAACAATAGCATCAAAAGTCTGCTTCTTGGAGGGGTTAAAAGTTGGGATAGTTAACCTTATATAGCCTTAATCAAAACTTGTTACAGAGGGACAGTGACAAGAGTCCAAGACACACAACTAAACTTGACTAATAAAATATAAATATAGCCGTTGATCTGTAGCCTTGATACAGCCTTGCTAAATGCTAACCACACAAATTGAAACCAAGTTCAACTGAGCAGAATTAGAAACTCACCAGATCGAAGAGTTCGGTGAATTTCCTCCTCATCTTCATCGACTATTGTCAATGTTTGGGCAGCTTTTGAAAAGTCCGAACAATAAGAGTATGTTTCTGGGGCACAGGAAACCGACTCATCTTCGTTTTGATGGTCTTTAACGCCACGTACTCGGCTCTCCTTCGTAGAGCTTGAGTCCAGAATTTTCCATTTCATGAACATTTTCAATAACTGTAACAAAAGTGCAAAAGCTACTTAATTATTGTGCCTCTCTCAATCAAAACACATCCCACACCAAACTCCACCATAACAATACAACGTTGCCAAAAGCCCGGCCCTGAGCCACTAGAATTAGATGCATGATGATCAGACCTTGGCTTTGATTTATTTGACGTCACCGGAGCCAGCATTAGGAAACTTCTATAATCTAAAGGATAATCTTTCTGATCTTTCTATAATCTTTCTGAAATCGTCTTTAAGAGATAAAAACGACCGAGTATTTCTCAAATAACAAATACTCTAACAATCAAGTAACTGCTTAATTTAACATATATCACAAACCACACTTTCGCTGGTTAAATTTTCTTGAATTAGAGAAATTGCTGCCAGGATGCAAAGCAGTCACTCACACACACACACACACACACACACACACACACACACACACACACACACACACACACACACACACGGTCCAGACTCGTACTTTCATTGGTGAAAACCTGACTAGTCTTATGACGTAATCGGATGAGTTAATTTTGTACCGAATACTTATTACTGCAGCCTACCATTTGTTTAAAAATAGACTAGTTGAGTTCAATTATAACCAAACCTTGTAAAGCAAACTAAATAATTTGAAACATTTTAAACGAAAATGATGTTAAAAAATGTACCAAAAACGTTTTGTAGTAATATAAAAAATGGAATAACTATTCTTTCCTTATTTGTCTTTTGTTTTTCAACCACACACCTCGAAAAAAGAAATTTAAAATTAGGTTCGAATATCTGAATTTCGTCTAGTAAAGCGTAGATTTCCATTTTCGTGATGTTTACAATTTATGGCGCAGTCTCAGTCTCTGCATCGCCCAAGGCAATAGGATAGGCATCGCCTCTTTTGGGTAGTGTCCGGCCCTGGGATATGTGGTCGTATAACGGTTCAAAATATTTTTGGTGAGTTTAGTTATCCTTTTTGTGATTTCGTTTCTTGTAAGGTCGTCCAGTTAATTTGTGTGAACATAAGTTTCGATGAAGTACTCCACAGTTACCTATCATAGGTGTCGGTGTAAAGTCAGCTAAGCTCATTTCCATTTTCAGTGTCATTCCAGTTCAAGTTCAGATCAAGTTGAAGTTGAGATTAATTATATATTTAATTGCCGGCTGTTGAGGGTATTCATTTCATGTTAATGTGTTTATGTAGTTGTATTGTTGGGCAGGTCAGTTTGAGTTGGGTGGTTGGTATATATTGCTTTGAGTTGGGTCAGCAAAATTAGGGGAGCAGATACAAAATAGATTGATCAATAAATAGGTAGATAAAAATGGGTGGAGCAATCTGGTTCCCATTCAAGGACATTTGATCTAAATTTACATAAATTGTGGTGCATTATCACTTTCAAACATTCCTGAACCCCGCAATTAAGGCCCATAACCACATTTGAATTATTGTTTCACTTAGTCCAACACCTGTTTCATGTATATATTGTATTTTCTATTTTTGTTTGTTTGTTTATGTGCTGATTCCAAATATGATACCTTTTTGTGCTGCAAAGGAGTCTTAACCTAACCTAATATAATATAACTATTGCACCCGACGTGGAGCAGCAGCAGATATGTGTTAGTTGGATGATTTGATGGTTGAATCGCCTCTCAAATGAGTATCAGATTTTGAATCAGCACACTCAAAAACTTTGGGGAGTGCTAAATGTACACATGAGCTTGTAGCTGGACTGCAGGTAAAATAGTATTTTTCTTCCAAGATGAAGCACATGAACATTAAATAACTATGGGTTATTTTTGTCCCTTGAACCTACACAATCTTACATTGGCTTGTGTGCAAGCAAATATACTTAATCCTTTTGGATTAGCTAGCTGCTTGTGCAATCTATCTTTGTTTGGATTACCTACCTGGTTGGCAGTGTCCTAGGATTGCTTTTAAGCCAGGGTGCAGAGTGGAAAATTCAGACTGAAAATCAGGAAAAAGAGTGGAAAATTATATTTCAAAAAGAGCCTTTTTCAAGAATTTACCCATTTTGCTATTAAACAAAACTTGATCAATTTGCTGGCTTTTAACATATAAAAATAAATGATTGAAAAAAATAATAGCAAAAGTAAAAAAAAGTGGAAAATAGCCCCTTACGTTGAAAATTACCCCTTACATTGGAAAATAGCCCCTTACATTTACTTCATCATTTAGTTTTTTTAAGAGTGTGCTTTACTACAATGATTTTATATCATTTCCTTTTCTTCCACAGAACTTATTGAAAAGTAGTTTCATCATGTCAGAAGATAAGTTGCCTGAATCAGAACAGAAAACGTGGGTCCAGTTTAATGAGGATGGCAGTGCTGCGACCGAGGCGCCCGCCGCGAATGGGGACGCCCCAGCGACGATCGACGTTCAGAACGAGACATCAGAGTCACCCGGAGATACCAGCAATATCAGGGTAAGCCATGTTATCTGCATGCGTCTCATGTTTCTAACTCGTCTTTTTATATAACTCCAGAACAGCACGTACCTGTGCTTCAGCTATCTGTTTTCAAACCTACATCCCGTGCTGCCTGTGCTGCATCCCAGCTGACATGCTATCGCGGTGTTGCGCCATTACGACCTGTGACAGCTGCTGTCCCCCTGGCAGATAAACGTGCCCAGTCCGTCGCCTGTGGACCGCACGCCCACCAGGAACGGTGTGCGTCAGGAGACTTCGATGAGCGCCTCGGCGCTGCACGATGTACCGCTGGCCGACCAACCGGCCGCGCCCGCCGCCAACATCCGACAGGGCTTCGGTGAGTAAACCGACTCTGCCGCCTCCCCCCCTTTCCCCGGCCCCGGGGCTCTACATTTTATCCCATCGTGAACACAAATTCAGTATTCATTTTTTCAGTTCTCTCTTCGTCTACCTGCCTGTTTTGTAGAGAGTCATCCGGATCGCCGCCCTCCCCGGTACGTCGATGTTGCTATTTCCACTGCCCATCCCCATCAGTCAACTGGTGGCGGTGTCGTGTTGGAACCACCCATCTTTATATGTGCTGTGCTAACCCTTCATGTCCATATCACTCACGACCTTCACACATAGAACCGCGTGCACCCGCTGATAGGGACGTTTTGCTTATACGAGAACGTGACGTGGTGTGACCGCTTCGTTTCCACAGAAGAACGTGGACCGTTGTTCACAGAGAACGGTGCCGAAGTTCGGTTAACAGAGAACGGTGACGTCTGTTAGCATATACGGTGACGTGGTGTGACGTTGTTACAGAGAACGGGTTTGAACGTGATAGTGGACGCTGTTAACAGAGAACAGTGACGTGGTGTGACGCTTGTTACAGAGAATGGTGACGTGACTAGTGACGCTGTTACATGAGAACGGTGGACGTGGTGTGGGACGTTGTTACAAGAGAACGGTGACGGTGTGTGCGCTGTTACGGAGCACGGGGTGACGTGATAGTGGGCGCTGTTACAGAGCACGGTGAGTGATATGCGACGTTTGTTACAGAGAACGGTGACGTGATAGTGACGCTGTTACAGAGAACGGTGACGTGGTAGTGACGCTGTTACAGAGCACGGTGCGTGGGTGTGACGTGTTTCAGATAACGGTTTTACGTGTGTGACGCTTGTTACAGAGAACAGTGACGTGGTGTGACGCTGTTTACAGAGAATGGTGACGTGATAGTGACGCCTGTTACAGAAGTAACGGTGACGTGTGTGACGCTGTTACGATAATGGTGACGTGATAGTGACGGCTTTGTTACAGGAGAACGGTGACCTGATAGTGACGTTGTTTACAGAGACGGTGACGTGGTGTGCACGCTGTTACAGAGAACGGTACGTGCATAGTGACCGTTTGTTACAGAGAACGGTGACGTGGTGTGACGCTGTTTACAGAGACGGTGACGTGATAGTGACGCTGTTACATGAGAAGGTGACGTGGTGTGCGTGTTTACAGAGAACGGTGACGTTGGTGTGACGTTGTTTACAGAGAACAGTGACGTGGTGTGGACGCTTGTTACAGGAAGAATGGTTGACGTGATAGTTGACGCCTGTTACATATAACGGTGACGTGGTGTGACGCTGTTACATATAACGGTGACGTGGTGTGACGCTGTTACAGAGAACGGTGACGTGGTGTGACACTGTTACAGAGAACGGTGATGTGGTGTGTCGCTGTTACATATAACGGTGACGTGGTGTGTCGCTGTTACATATAACGGTGACGTAATAGTGACGCTGTTACAGAGCACGGTGACGTGGTGTGACGCTGTTACAGAGAACGGTGACGTGATAGTGACGCTGTTACAGAGCACGGTGACGTGATGTGACGCTGTTACAGAGCACGGTGACTTGATAGTGACGCTGTTACATATAACGGTGACGTGGTGTGACACTGTTACAGATAATGGTGACGTGATAGTGACGCTGTTACATATAACGGTGATGTGGTGTGACGCTGTTACAGAGCACAGTGACGTGGTGTGACGCTGTTACAGAGCACGGTGACGTGATAGGGACGCTGTTACAGAGAACGGTGGCGTAATAGTGACGCTGTTACAGAGAATGGTGATGTGGTGTGACGCTGTTACAGAGCACGGTGACGTGTGACGCTGTTACAGAGAACGGTGACGTGATAGTGACGCTGTTACAGAGCACGGTGACGTGTGACGCTGTTACAGAGAACGGTGACGTGATAGTGACGCCGTTACAGAGAACGGTGACGTGATAGTGACGCCGTTACAGAGAACGGTGACGTGATAAAGACGCCGTTACAGAGCACGGTGACGTGATAGTGACGCTGTTACAGAGCACGGTGACGTGATGTGACGCTGTTACAGAGATCGGTGACGTGGTGTGACGTTGTTACATATAATGGTGACGTGATAGTGACGCTGTTACAGAGAACGGTGACGTAATAGTGACGCTGCTGCCGCTCAACTCGACCCTGCCGTGGATTACGCCGGCTCAGTTTAGACCGGAGCTGGTGCCAGAGGAGCTGATGGCGCAGGGCCTCACGGTGAGATTCGCGGGACTCGGGCTCGCGATATTCTGACGAAACTCACCGCTTTGGTCGTGCTACCCCGGGCTGATAATAATCAAGGTGAATCTGATATCCGTCCATCGCCAGTGACTAACATCCGGTCGACTAACGACCGATGCCGCCGCCCTGGACGGTGGACTGACTATAGTCTGTCTTCAGGCTGCCCCACACTGAAGGCTGCTCCACACTGTGCCTCGCATGCGGGTGCGAGTCTGCGGGGTGTTGTATGTTGTACTCACTTTGAGGAAGTTGGGTCGGGGTGGCGGGTGTCTTGCTTGTCGGAAAGGTTGCAGACTGGCACGCCAGATGGTAATATGTGTCAATATTATCCTTTAGAGGTAAATGACATTGTCAATTTCATTCTTTGATTTTCGAGAAACGCTCGCGGGATGAAAACCACGCAACTTTGCACTGCCGGTCAATGGGCTTTCACTCCGTGTGAGTTTCTCCAAAGATAAGCAAAACAATGGACAATATTGATATAGATTACCATCTGGCCTGCAAGCCTGCAACTTTTTCGACACCCGTGCCAACCGCCACCCCGACCCAACTACCTCAAAGTGAGTACAGTATCTGCCAACCCGCAGACTCGCAACCGCATGCGAGGCTCCGTGTGGGGCAGCCTTTCGGGTCTCCCGGCTCTGGTCGGCGTGAGACGGCATGTGCCCCAACAGTCGCGTCACTCTACAACGCCAATGCCACCGACTCGTGCCCGCCTGCCGCCTGTCTAGCTAGACTGACTAACTCAACCCGAGTGTCGTCTGTACGGACAGCTGACGGTGGAGGAGTACGTCCAGGGCATGGAGCTGCTGATCAACGACGTCCGCTTCAACGCCTACAACATCTGCTACAAGCGGATCCTGGTGGGCTGGATCCTGATGGGCTTCGTGGTGCTGATAGCCATCCTGTTCGCGGTGAACCCGGGCATCGAGCTGTTCGGCTGCGGCGTTATCTGGCTCATCGTCAACGCAGTCGCCATCTTCGTCTGCATGTGGATCAAGATCAAGGTGGGCGTCCGGGCTATCAGGATGGATAAGGGGTGGCTGTTCTGCAGCCAGGAGGACCGGAGCTCTCGGGATAGGGCAATGCTCTGAGTTGCTTCAGATTTATCCAGTTTGTGTGTTGTGTGGGTCGTTGACTTAGGTGTTTTTAATTATTCTTTGTTTTTTTGTTTTTTTAACTGGGTTTGTGTCTATGAGGTATGTCGCTGGACCGGAGGATTCATTTACTGGCTGGTGATGTCCGTCCACATTCGGGCTGCTAGGCTGTCGGGCGTCGGTGGATCGATAGGCATTCGATGTGTATCGTGGCACAACGAATGGGCTTGATTTCACGCTCCGTGTTGACGCTGTTCCTGCGCCAGCTGACGTGCATGTTTGGTTTGGACATGTTTGGTCTAGCTACGAGCAGGCAAACATATACAATACTTAATTATTTTGACTTAGTCAGGTCAAAGGTCATATTGAGGTCACGTGCATTTTTACTTCTTTTTTCGAATGGTCCCCTGTGGAGCACTTCGGTATTAGTTTTATTCCGCTATGTTCATTAGCAAACAATGTAAAGGCGTTTGATTGATATTAAGTACGCAAAAAATCGTGACCTTTGATGACCTTTAAATATGGCCCTTAAGATCACCAGGAGCTAAAAGTGAGTGCGTATGCTTCTTTCACTTTGCACTACATATACACCAATTGTAATCGAAATCGGTGGTAGTCGGCCATTTGTTGTGCGTGACCAGACATGGAATGACCCGTGTGTATCTGTGTCCAGCTGAACCGTGAACTGGAGCGCTGCGTGGCCCTGGTGAACCGCGTGTTCAGCAAACACAACATCCTGGTGGGCGTGGACGACAGAGGCCGGCTCTCCTGCCACAAGGTCCACCTCTGCTTCATCTACTTCAAGCCTCAGGACTGCGTGGTGAGTATCGGACTGTTGGCGCTGATACCGGGCTGGATATGGGGAGATGCAAACTTACCTTCTGTTGTTTTTCGGCGCATTCCGCCACTGCGTTCCCACTCTGATTTCTCGGACTTTTTTCTCGATTTCTCGGACTTGGACACGTTTAAATTCCCGCCCTAGGTCATTCTCCTGTGGTCGGTCGGTCGTCGTATACAGTGTGTGCCGATATTTTAATGTCGATGCATTATAAACGCGTATAACTCTGCCTGTCCCGGCTGATCGTGTCGTGCTGACCGGTATCCCTGCCCTCCGTGTGTGTCCCCTACGAGCAGAAGAAGCTGCAGCAGGTGGTGGAGCGCGAGGACGCCGGCTCCAGCGGCGAGGACGCCGAGGCCCGCACGCGCTCCCTGCGCGTCCAGCAGCGGATGGACATCGACGACTCTGACATCATCATCACAGGCAGCCAGACGACGCGCCTCTCCCGTAAACAGGTCAGTCTGAGGCGATCTGTGCCGGCGCTCCGCTCCGCTGCTCCCCATCCGGCTGTGTGTCGTGCCGGGCCGCTGCTGCTGCTGCAGCAGCCAGCCGCCGCCACTGCCACTGCCGTGTCGCTGCCTCCCGCTGCCGCCGCCGCCGCCGCCGCCCGGTCTGGTCAGGACGTGCAGATAGCCAGTCACGACAGGTGACGTCATCGCCTGGCTGGCCTGGAACATGTCCGCTGGTGCTGTAGCCTGTATGTCGGCGGGGCCCATGTGCGGATGCTGTGTACGCTAGCTTCTCTGTGTCCAGTGCATGTGGTAGGTATATTCTGCTCAGGAGATCTCGCGCTACTAACCAGTAATATGCAGATAGTGCCGGCCGGAGACACGGAATGTGTACCAGTGTGTGGGATACTAACTGTGGTACACTAACAAACAGCCATTGTAGTCATGCCTCGTTAAATAGTAACTGTGGACTAACAGGCATTGTGTTCGTGTCGCGGGACAGTTTTTGCTACAAAACAAAACGAACAAAATACAAACTTATTCACCTCTCTGGCAAGGTCATAGTGAAAAGGGAATAGCAATGGTTTTCCCCAAATTATTAGAGCGCAGCGAAATAAGTATTCACTCAGCATTGATGACGTACACTAGTCGCTTTGTTCAGTATACGAGTTTTGAGGTGAGGTTTGTTATTAACTACTCGGATCGATTGTAGCTAGTCTAGTTTTGAAGGTGCGTTTAAGGACGCCAAAAGGCCAAGTGCACTGCGAATCTCTCGCGCCCTAATAATGCCGTTGTATCGGTTTGACTGTCAATTGAGTGTGTCGGCTCTACATGATGCAGCTGCATGTGCACCAAAGCCTGATAGCGGCTGTCATAACATGGATCGGGCACCTCAGCTGAATACCCGTAAGAAACGCAGTGGGTGCAGCGCAAGGTTCATGCACATTTTGCACACTCACATCTGCACATGGTCTGATAACTGAAGGTATGCGGCATTGTGCTTTGTTCAAGGTTTTCCTCGCAGACTTCCTCCGCTATGGCTGACTCAGACGCGAAGTGGAAACCTCAGAGACCATATCGCGTAGATCTCCGTACCTAGTCATCACTTACCTAGTCAGCATCAGACTCTTGTTACGTAGACTTTCTGGCATTTCTTGCATGACATCAGCATTCAAATAACGTATGGAAGGTGTGCAGCCGGCTTAAAGGCTGCCCCACACTGAGCCTCGCATGCGAGTGCGAGTCTGCGGGGTGGCAGATATTGTACTCCACTTTAGAGTAGTTTGGGTTCTCGGGGCGGTGTGGTGTCTTGAGTGTCCGGAAAAGGCGGCTTGACCTTGGCACGCCCCAAATGGTAATATTAGAATCCCAATATTTTGTCCATTTTTAATTTCATGTTATAACTTTTCTCAGAAACGCTCGTGGGAATGAATACCCACGCCACCTCGCAGCGAGGCTGCTTGGTTTCTTCCCTCGCGAGCGCCCTTATGGAAAATTGAAGAGATATAATATTGACAGTATTGACACATATCACCATCTGGGCCGTTGTCAGAAGGTCCTCAGCAACCCTTTCCGGATACTCAGATCACCCCACCAACCCGACCCAACTGCCTCAAAGTGAGTACATATATCTGCCACGCCGCAGGGACTCGCACCTCGCCATGCGAGTGCTCAGGGTGTGGGGCATAGCCTTAAATGGCTGATAATGTTAATTAAAGGACCTTCGAGCGTTTGTAAAGAGATGTTCAAACGCCTGTTTAAACCCTAGTTCATCGTCGGGGGGAGGCCGAATTCGGTCCCCTTGAGTTATTTTCGCATACGGGCATGTCATAACTTAAACTCAGAATCTCCCACTTGCTAGGCTTTTCCTAACATTTCATTTGCGTCTATGCGAAAAGGAGTGTACTTTTTTTTCCCGGTAATTTAATCTCACCATTAGGAGGGGGTCACGAGTAGTTTTTTCTAGGGGGCGTGTTCGGCCGTTTCTGCACACAAAATCTGTGCAATGGTATTAAGCACTCAGGTCCCGGAGGTTGGGTGTTGAAAGAGAATGTGTTAGCAAAAACAGACACGGTAGGAGAATTGACCTAATGTTTCCTGTCCAGATGGCTATCTCGACCCAAATTTCAAACCATCTTGAATTTTGGAAATCAAAATTGTTTAATCGAGAAACTATTTTTTTTTTACACAAAATGATGCAAAAGTTTTGCTTGTAATTTTTCCCAAGACGTTTCCAAAAAACGGATTGTTAATCGTCAGAGAAAACATGCCAAATACATATGTGTTGAAGTATTCCAGAGTGTATCTAAATTATTTGATGACCTGATGTCAGGTCAAATGCTAACGCTTCCAATATAAGTATTTGATGAAAAATGAAAACGACGGTTGAATGCATTGGGCATCAAATCCACTGATTCAGTATCATGTCACTCGTCCCTTCACTTTGATGCAAGGATGAAATTTTTTAGTCAGTGACGCCTTTTGAAAAGGTCATTCAGGTCACCAGACACCTCTTCTTATCAATACCAGTCGTGAGAAGAACATCTATATAAGACGGCACAAATGGTCCTCAAAAATGGGTAGTCTCGTCAACCTCACGTCTCTTTGGATTAGGCGCATTTGACCGATTACGTCCTTGATCCTTTACCTTGACCTTGACCCGGTCAAATTTTCGATTTGACAAAAATTGGATATGAATTTCGAACCGAAATCGACTTGAAGAGAAACACGATGTTACAAATGGGGAGGTGGCTGGAATATACTTTAAGATAACAAGTTAATTAACAACAAACATTGCTGAAAACGAACCAGGTTTTTTAACATTATTGTTTGACCTCTACAGTCCAAAACCATTGACCTGAGGTCATTTTTCTGATGGGCTCAGTTCGTGAAAGAGTGAGACAAATCTACAAAAAAGCTTTACATTGATTTTTTTCGTGATTCCTCCTAGCTTGCCATAGTATATTCCGAGATAATGGCAAGGTTTCCTGAAAATATAATGTTTTTGACAAAATAATTTTTTTGTGACGTCATTTGACCTTGAAGATAATGACCCAAGGTCACCCAAATTTAACAAAATTAGAGTTCATTGTCGACGCTTAGTCACACACCAAGTTTTCATGTTTCTACTCGTTATGGCAAGCGGAGATCTGGAAGGGGGAGCCGAAGTGAGCCCCGCGACATAGATTGTCGTATACTGTNGTTCAGCAGCAATTACTTCATATTTTGCACCACAAATGGCGTACATTTGATAACTTTTTGGAAGGTGGCAGTGTCCCTTTAAGCCATGCTCGATTACGTTATTGCAATATATTTTCCTGCCACACTCTGGTCCATGGGAATTGTCAAGTCATTGTTTTTTGGTAGCGCACCACCGTTCCCTACTTGCTTTTTCGGTGGTCGTCACCGATAGCAAGTTTACATTGAAAATCCCTCGCTTTCCCCCAAGCAGTTGACAAGATGGCGGCGTCCATAGGAACATAGCCGAGGCGGACCCATGATGAGTCGTAAGTAGTGGTAGTTGGCGCGTTTCCTACAAATGTGCCGCGGAAAAGGAAATGCCGTTCAGAACGCAACAGCCTGCAACCGGGGACAGCGGTCCGGATTCCCCGTTTCGCGCGGAAAACGGAAAACAGCTACCTGCAAGTACCCTGTGTCACAAAGAAGATTTGTCATCATTATGTCTGCCATTTAATAACTCATTTTTTTTAATGCTAAAATGTTTGTATTGATCCCTGCTCGCACTTACTGAGGATTGCCTTATTATTTGTCCAAGCATCCATTCCCATCAAATCCACTGTTTTCCCCATTGTTTTGCAATTTTGGAAAATTCCCGCTAGCCCGCCAACTACCCACTTCATCCAAATTATCGCTTGTGCTACCCGCTACTACCCACGTGGGTGGTAACTACCCACAACTGGTGGGTAGAAAGGTGGCACCTCTAGTGCGCAGAGAACGCGGCACTAATCAAAAATACGACAAATACAGGTAGAGAATAGCTAATAAAATCAATGATCGTAACCTGGAGGAGTTGGTGAGCCATTAATAATCGTTACTGGAGGAGTCTGTGAGCCATTAATACTCGATACTGGAGGAGTCGGTGAACCATTAATGATGGTTACCTGGAGGAGTCCATTAATGATGGTTACCTGGAGGAGTCGGTGAGCCATTAAAGATCGTTACCATGGTTACCTGGAGGAGTTGGTGAGCCATTAAAGATCGTTACCATGGTTACCTGGAGGAGTCGGTGACCGTGATGAGGACGGGCGCCCGGCCGGCAGCCGACGTAGGGAAGATGTCAAACACGCCGTCACTACCCTGGACGTCCTGCAGCCGCAGGTCGAACCGGGAGCCGTCCCCCTCGTCTGAGTCCGACACGAGCATGTCCAGACCGGGCAGAGGCGTGCCATTCGCTGCGGGGAGGGAGGGGGCACACCGTCAGCTTAGAGGTCCAGACCGGGCAGAGGCGTGCCATTCGCTGCGGGGAGGGAGGGGGCACACCGTCAGCTTAGAGGCCAACACTGAGGTGCAGACGGGGAAAGGTGGTCCGTGATATAGCACAACACTCCTCGATTCGCAAGAGCATACAGCTTATAGTGCACTAAGTCCATTAAGAGCTGATCTGCAAATACAGACAAAGTTATCTTACTGTACAATTATTATATTTTCTTGGAATGCGAAAATGTTGAGTGCAATTGTTTTGGACTTACTGTAAAAGGAAATTGTCCTTAGTAGACAGCGTTCAATTTTTCCTAACAGGTAAAAACGAAGCCATTTATAACACAAAGTGTGTCAATGTTCGTCCCATTCATCAGTGGTATTGACTGATGAGGCTTGATCCCCCACACCCCCTATATACGCCAGTAACAGGTCTTACCAATGTCCTCGGGTATGAAGACGAGGAACTGGTTCTTGTTGAAGACGGGCAGCTGGTCGTCCTCGTCAGTAACAACCACAGTGACATCGGTGACCACTTTCTCTCCCACTGAACCTTCAGCCACCTCCTGGGCCTGAAGACGAGCACGAGCAACGAACGGAACTTTAGTTCTGAGACACAGCACAAGTCAGTTACATGCAACAATAATGATAATTGTTGTGTCTCATTGTCTCACTGCTCTTGATTCAATTCAGGCATTCGGGACCGACACATCGCGTGACGATTTGTTGGCTGTCATGCCTGTTGGCCAACTGATGCTGGCTGTGGGTCAAATCACCGGCGGGCTGGATCTGTCTGAGTACTGAAGTAATCTGAGTACTCGAAGTACTGAGTACTTGAGTACTGAGTACTAGTACTGAGTACTGAATATTTTTCTGAGTCTGAGTACTGATATTGTCTGAGTAACTGGAGTAAACTGATATTGTTCTGAGTACTTGAAGTACTGATTAATTTGTCTGAGTACTGAGTACTGTATATTGTCTGAGTACTTTGAGTACTTAGATATTTCTGAGTACTAGAAGTACTGATTATTGTCTGAGTACTGAGTACTGATATTGTCTGAGTACTGAGTACTGATATTGTCTGAGTACTGAGTACTGATATTGTCTGAGTACTGAGTACTGATACCAGCCATGGCTGACAATGAGGACTCAGACAATATGCAGCCTGCTATACTACATAGGTAAGGCCAGACAGCCCAGCTGAATTGTACGCATTACAATGCAGCATCCACGCGCTTTGTAATCCAACTTCTGTCATGCACCACGGATATTTTCTTTTTAAATTATGTAGTAACAGGTGCTTTGATATACATATATAAGTCGTTTAACAACATTGCTGATTTACATACATAATTTTATTGCAAGCAAAACATAAGCCTGGCTCTACTTTAGCCTACTTAAATCAAGTATATAGGCATCCTAATTATTTTAGTTAATATTTAACCGGACTTAGCGTTCCATACAATTATAAAACTCATACCATGGTTATAATTTCCTCACATAAATTGATAGTCAACCAGACTTCATACCCAACCAAGTCATCTCAAAGCCAATAAGCTACCAACAGGCAATATTCATCATCAAAACACAACTTCACCTCACGACAGCCCGCCGGTCGAATGTTTGCCTCTGTGCTGGGGTCATAAGCTCACCACAAGCCCTGCAGCGCACGTTCTGTATAAATAATTCCGCGACAAAGCAAACTCATCTGACAGCTGCCCCAGGCGTGTTTACGCTGCTGTGTGCTGGAGACTTATAGGTAATTGGTTTCGCCAGCGGAACACTTCAGAGCTCCTGCGGTGGCTGTTCGTATAGACAAGGCGAGAAGATGAGCAAATGCTACGCGGAATTTAAGTTCCGGTTTATTTGGTAATGCGCAAAGTCGACTCTCCGCTCTCTCGTCATCGTTAGTTTATCTAATATAATTGGTTCTTTTAATCTAATTAGTTCATCTAATATAATTAGTTCATCTAATATAATTAGTTCATCTAATATAAATAATTGGCAGAGGTAGGCAGACTTCCGTTTCTTTACTAGTTCCGTTAGCAACGGAGTTGCGGACTATCAAGACTGTTACTCCGTTACTTTACTAAGTTTTGCAATAACGGTGTACCGATCTCGTTACTCCATCAGGTTCGGGTCAGATCCGTTCGGACATGATCATATCTGGTTCGATCCGATCCAATCAGGGTCCGATTGAAAAGTTACGGAGTGACGTTCTTAGTAGTCCGCTACTTCGTTACTAACGTAACTAGTAAAGTAACGGAAGTTTGCCCACCACTGTTAGTTAAACTAAGATAATAAGTTCATCTAATATATTTAGTTCATCTAATCTAATTAGTGTATCTAGTCTAATTAGTTCATCTAATTTAATAAGTTCATCTAATCTAATTAGTTAATCTAATATAATTAGTCATCTAATCTAATAAGTTCATCTTATCTAATTAGCTCATCTAATCGAATTAGTTCATCTAATATAATTCATTCATCTAATCTAATTAGTTCATATAATATAAGTAGTTTATTTAATATAATTAGTTCATCTAATCTAATTAGTTTATCTAATCTAATTAGTTTATCTCATATAATTAGTCATCTAATCTAATAAGACCATCTAATCTAATTAGATCATCTAATCTATTTAGCTCATATAATCGAATTAGTTATTCTAATATAATTAGTTGATCTAATCCATTTAGTTCATCTAATCTAGTTAGTTCATCTAATCTAATTAGTTCATGTAATCTAATAAGTTTATATAATATAATACGAGACATGTCGCTCCCGATTCCGAAAACCGGAATGCGTCTTCGGCTCTTACATTACTCAGGGAGTTTAAATGTTTCGATTTCCAATACAGTTTTTTTAGCGCGGTGGTGGACATTAAATCAATACCTTCTACGCTGTATAGTCGGTTAGTTGTCATCTCGACGCATCACTGCATACCTATGCCTATAGGGCTGAGAGTAAAATCTCTCCCGGAGGCTTACCTCGAGTTTGAACTGGTAGAGTCCGACGTCTCGCAGAATGTCTGGGTTCTCTCTGTCCAGCGTTGTGTTGCCAGTGACAAGCTTGGTGCTGTAGACACCGTTACCTCCTGAAAACAAGGCGTTATCATTCACACTTTGAATGTAACTAAGCAGGGCAGCGATGGAAGTAATATCTCCTGGTGTATGATTTTTCATCAGAATTAGAAGATGAGTCAGTATTCAGTGTCTGTCATAAAATACGTACCATTTAGTTGAGCATGTCATCGGTACTCTCTTACAAGTGATAAATAGGTGGAAGGGAAACCGTCTCAAAGGTATGGGGTACACGACTACGGTCTGTGATTGAAGATTCCTGAATATGATTGAAAACGTGGTACTATTGAAACCACAGAATATCAAAAGCGAAAATTTAACATAAAATGTTCTACCTGTTACAAATATAATCAGCTTTGCCCGACTAAGTGTTCTTTATAAACCTATTAAACTGTTGTAAATTTCCAATAACTCAAATCTTCCTGACCTTTGACCCCTGCCCTCTGACGTGACCTCTGACCTCTGGCCTCTGGCCTCTGGCCTCTGGCCTCTGGCCTCTGGCCTCTGGTCTCTGGCCTCTGGCCTCTGACCTCTGACCTCTGACCTCTGACCTCTGACCTCTGACCTCTGACCTCTTCGCCCCCTCTTGCCCTCTAGACCTCTGACCTCTGACCTCTGACCTCTGACCTCTGACCTCTGACCTCTGACCTCTGACCTCTGACCTCACCTCTGACCGGCTGCTCCAGCTGGAAGTAGCCCAGATCGTCTCCAATAATGGTGAGTTTCAGCTCTCGCGGTATCCCTGTGTCGCCGTCTCGGGCCAGAATGTCCAGCACAGGGGTGCCCTGTCGGCAAAGACACGTGTCAACATGTCAAACACATGTCATATTGTAACATGTCAACAACATTTATGGTTAAAGGGAGTGTGCCTACTCTTTTGAAATGTCAAATATATTTTTATTAAGGTAAGAAGCTATGCGTTGATATTGGTACGATAAAAATTCAACGTCTGGAGCCCCTTAGTTTAATTGTTACTAATATTCGTTTTGCATGTTTTGTGTCAAACTCATAAAAAACGATGTCACTATAAACCACTAACTCTATATGAGAATGGAACCATTGCCTTGAAAACTTGTCTAATGACGGCGGGGCCATTATTTGGTGATCCACAAGAGCAGTCGTGGCCTTGTTAAAGGATAGCGGGCTGGGCACCCAGGCTGACATTGCGAATAATATTGAGCGAAACTACTTAGTCGTAGAGCAATATGACTACCATCACAATGTTCCAAATTGAATGCAGAATGATTCTAGGACTTTTCATTTTTTTACCGAAAACAATATTTTCGCCTATAATTATTATGCTTTCAATTTGAACATTGTGGTGGTAGTCATTTTGCGCTACCGATAGTAGTTCGGTCAATATATTGTAAAATGTCAGCCTGGGTGCCCGCCCGCCTATCCTTTAACCACAAGGCCGCGACTGCTCTGTGTGATCACCAATATGGCCGCCAATCATTAGACAACTCGGACAATGGGGTCGCAGCGCATAATGCTACCATGTTGCTATAAACAGAGTAGCAAGGATGTGTACCTATAGTGGCGCACTAAAGACGATAAACAAACCTTATGAGCAATGTATAGGTTGTTTTACACGTGATCCGAGAATCTGTTCGCCAGCTGGATCCAGCTGCTCAGAGTGTTTTATCTATCTAAAAACTGGCCAGAGCTAACAATTTATGCTAGCGTTGTAATTAAAGAGCAATGCTTCTAGTAGCGAAAGCTCTCTGGCGACCATCAATAATAAGTACTTCCAGTATGTGATTGGCGACCTTGAAATATCTCAACAACTAAAGTGAATCTGGGGAAATGAAGTATATGGCTAAGTTCAGAAAAATCTGTTCTACAGACTAGTGTCAACAACTCCACATGACCAATGTGAGTAGGCATACTCCCTTTCAACGAGATTGCTGTGCGGGGAAGACCCTTGCCATATCGTAATGGACATCAAACATTTAGGTAGCTTCCCTTCTGTCAACAAACTGGACGGTCCCCGATTTGATGGTAATGTTGAGTTTCAGAGCACGCTACGCGATTTGAAGTTACCAAAGTGCTTGAACACCAGACTTCCATCTAAATACAGGTTTCTGATTAAGTTTTCTCGTTTGCTGCCGGGCGTTTACGATTGCCCCATGGCTGTGGTCATAAGCCGCCGGATTTAAATAAAACAGCACCAGGTTCCCATTGGAAACTTACATGGTAGGATGATTCAGTATAGCACATTCAAAGGGAGAACTTTAGGCGCGTGATAAGGATCTCCTTACCGGCGGCGTGTTTTCGGAGACTGTGGCGGAGTAGGGTCCGTTGACAAACTCGGGCGGCTGATCCTGCACGTCCTCCACAGAGATCACCATCCTGGCTGTGGCCGTCAGCTGGGCTGGAAACCACAGTCATCGCCGTGTTAAACATCTGTTAAACATCCAGGCTGTGGCCGTCAGCTGGCTGGAAACCACAGTCATCGCCGTGTAAACATCTGTTAAACATTCCAGGCAGTGGCCTCAGCTGGCCTGGAAACCACAGTCATCACCGGTTAAGCATATGTTAAACATCCGTCTCGCCGTTCAAAAGCTGTCGGAAACCACAGTCATCGCCGTGTACCTAAGCACATGTAAACACCAGGCTGTGGTCTTCTCGTTCACGTCTGGTTCCCTGGTGAATACCACTAGTCATCACCTCATCGTTATAGCTATGTTTTTAATACATACTATCCTGTCTCGGCCGTCAGCTGTCCTGCGAAACACAGTCAATCGCCGTGTTAGTAGCACATGGTTAAACATCGCAGCTGTGGCCTGTCAGCCTGCCTGGAAACCGCACAGTCAATCACTCGTGTTTAAGCCATTCTTCCATGTTAAATCACATCCGATCGCGGCCGTCAGCTAGTCCTGGAAACCACAATCACGCCTGTTAAGCAACATGTTAAAGGGATATCGGGCTTATTGCCCAAATAATTGATTATACAGGTAAAAACTACTCATAATAGGTGGTAGAAGCCCCCGTTACCACATTTTTTTCTGGAAAAAAATGCATCTTCTTACGTAAGGACGTTTCAAAGTGCCGGTATGCCACGCGTACTTTTTGCAGTACCTTGCTGAGGTATAACAGCCGTCTCTACTTACGGCCCGGGCTAGCGTCCGTCACACCAAGGATAGAGATAGAAAATGGTGACAGTAATTCCCGATCAATACTCGTATCAATACAAGTCGTGCAAAATGCTCCAAGTTTAAACGCTGATTAATTGCTGAAATTTGAATGCTGATTAAATTTGCGCAAACGAGGTCACTTCTCATATGCTTTAAACCTGTGTTTTAAGCACATACAACTGCAAAAGAGTGCATTTTCTTTCAGGACGGAAACTCGTATAATCCCTTTAAACATCCGGTCTGTGGCCGTCCGCTGGCCTGGAAACCACAATCATCGTCGTGTTAAACATGTGTCAGACACAGTGGGCTGTGCCGTACAGACACACCGCGTTAGTCGTATGGCTAACACGGTGTGCATTGTCATGTTGGCTGTCGTTTATGCCATGGTTTGTATGTCGTGTTCATGAATGTGTATATTGTGTTTTGTGCTGGGACAGTGCACATCTGTGCATGGCCAGTATGCTGTTGTGATGTGTTGTGATGTATGTGTGTGTTGCGTTTGTGGTGTTCTGACAGTTGCGCTATGATTCGGCTGTTTGCTGTGCTATCGTAGACTATGTGCTGCTTCTACACCGTGCCGGATGCGTGTGCTGTCGCAGGTTGTGATGCGATAACTGCGTGAGCGGTGGCGGGAGGGAGTGACGTGTCGCTGGATTGACGTGACTTCCGTTTGCTCTGGTGCGGTGGCCAGTATGCTTACTCAAAGTGTCATTCTCCGGCTCGATAGTTCGACAGCGCACTAGCGGCAGTTGACAATGGCCGGAGTGAGAGCGACTCTCGAGCTATATCTCCTATCTGCTCGCTCTACGTCGAAGCCGCTCACAGGCCTCGGAGTCTGCATGTTAAATCACGTCAGAGATAACAGCGATTTCTCTATAAGTTTGAGATACAAACAATCATTGTCATTATTCAAACAGAACTAAATTGTCTATATTATATCTATCTCTATTGCTAGTTTCGCTGTTATTATCTATATTCATTACGTAGGGTTTAGCGTCGGCAGTCAGAGTACGTGGTCGCATCTTCCGCCCCTAAATTAGCCCGTGTAAACTTGAGACCTTCTACAGCTGCGACTTTTCCCTTGGCCTAGCCCGACCCCACAGTGCGCACGGCGATCCACAGCTACAGCCAGCCACAGCCGTATCCCAATATGAGGGTACAATTAGTCTGCGTCGTTGCTCCAGCCGGTGAGGTACTGTTTGGAAGAGTCGTTCATATATGTGTTTATTTCCATGTCTGACGCTGTATGGACGAACATGGCTCAAGGCTTCTCTCGTAAGCCAATGATTGTGTGGTAGAGAGTTGCATGCAATAAGAACAAATCACAGTGAGGGACTATACAGCCACAGGCGGAAGCCACAGCCATGATCTAGAGATTTTTCCAGCCGCCACCCATTAGCCATGGGGTTCGGCCAGCCATGGGGATAGCCACCCCATGTAGAACTCTACGTTAAACATTTGTTTGCTGTTATGTGACCTAACTGACCTCAATCCCTCGACATCGCTCTGGCCGTCCTGTTGGCATCACAGAACCCACCCTGACCTGCACCTCTTTGATGCAGGCTTCATACGCGACTCTTTTCATTCTGATGAGTTGAAAACGAAACATCTTTCGCAGAAAAAAGTCACCTTTGGTGCAATCGTGTGCTTTTCACTTTTGATCGTCTGTAAATAGCGGGCACCCAGTGCCTAAGTGTCCCAAGATGTCCTCTTTGGTCGGGTGAGAGTGTAAAATTTAAGCCAAAAAGACATGAAAGTGAAAAATTATGTATATTTTAGTAAAATACTTTTTTATTTGTGCAGAAAAGCAAAAGCATGTTTACAGCATGTAGCTACTTGAAGTCAATATAAATGTCAGAATACAAATCCATTCATAATTTTGGAGAGTAAAATTAAATGCTTAAGTAGAGGGTAAGAGTGGAAATTTGTTCACATTTGGGTGTCACTTCCCACCCAAACGACCATATTTTGGGACGCTGCAGTGGTCAGTGTCTTTAACTATTTTGCTGCAACATGCTTGCGATGAACACTGCTTTTATCCAAAGTGAAACGTGCAGATGCCAAGCTCTTCAGGATGCATCATAAATTACTGTAACTATGGAATCTCTATTACGTTCTGCGACCAGCAATTCCTTATATGTATATATATAACGTTGTCGGTGGCCTGTATGCTAACGTCGAAGTGCTTCTCGGCCCCAAAGTCTTCGACACTGCGCAGTCACCATGTTCTATAGTTTTAATTCGTATAGTCTTGGTTTAATTGGCATGGCCAAAGAGCTTCTGGTCACCAGGTCAACAAAACTATAGCGATAGCGCAAGTACCTAAGCCAGTGGACCAGCATACTGCAGCAAACGTCTACAGATATATAGATAGATCGATATGCTTTTATTCCGGACATGATGTCCGTTTCCACAGGGTATACAGGGTGTTATAAACTTCCGCCTGGCCTGCGTCGCTACAGAAGGTGCATTGGAGCACACGAACGTCCGAGAGTGGTTCGCCCAACATCCCCTTGAAGTCCTATCCCGAGCATACTTCTACACAAATACACTGATTTCCTGTGTATTTGAAGTTGGAACAGCCGGACTGCCCACGGAAATTACCCAATCGTTCGATTGATATGTTTCCCCTGTGTCCCGGCTTCCTAGACGCGATTATCGTTTTGTTTGTCGTGCGCACAATACCATAGAGAAGTGGTGGTTACAATTATTTATGCTGAAAGGTCGCACACGAGCCTAGTAGCGTGTAGTTATTTATTGAAAATAAGTAAAGGAAGAAAACCAGCTAAAATAAACATTCATATCAAAGCACTGTACAAGTTTCTGTCACCTGGCGATTAACGTGTTACTTGGCCTTGGCGCCACCTTTTTACATACATTCTGTAACTGCTAGGTATCTTAAGCTTTGACAATGCTTCGATACGAATGGTTATTTTAGCTGCATTTCGTCCTTGATTTATTTTTAATAAATAATTAATAGAAAGGCTACGTGACCGTTACCGATTTTATGTAACAGCATCAGGTATCCAAAGCGATCCAGTCAGGTCAGGTTAATGGCATACCATGACGTGCATAGGCCAAAATTAGGAGCATGATGTAGTCCTTGCGATAATTTTTAGTTGAGATGCTCAATACAATTTGTAAAAAATAATATTAAAACGAATTTTGCACCATCAATATTGACATATACGCAGAAGCTGAAAACTGTAAATGCATATCCAGGATCTGTTGCTCGAGTTTTGACTACTTCCCAACCCAACAAACGACACAAAAATAAAAATAAATACAACCACTCAATTCAACAACCAATACGAAATTTAAAACGAGTGAAAGGAAGAACTTATTTTTATCTAATAATTCATGTTTTAAAACTTATTTTAAGCTAAAAAAATCTTACACTTGCCCATGAATAAGCAATAAACGCGAAACGTCGGGTATGTATTTATTCGTTTTTTAGCTTAAAATAAGTTTTAAAACATGAATTATTAGATAAAAATAAGTTCTTCCTTTCACTCGTTTTACATTTGTCACATAAATATTCTTAACAATACGAAATTGTTGCTTTTCCCTTGACCTCGCGACCCTGCGACTGACCTTGGACGAGTCGCACACCAGGTTGACCTCGCCGTTCATGCCAAAGTCGGCATCGGTCACATTGACCTTGGAGAACACGGTGGAGCCAACCTCTGATGTTTCGCTGACGCTATACAGAAATAGGTCAAGGTCAATGTGATGTCTTTCTGACATGACGAATACACGCATGAGGGAAGAGCAATTCAAAAAGAGCCGCGTGCATGGGAAGCCTATACGTGTCGTGATAACTGATGATTCATCCCATTATCTGATGGGCCCCGTCATAAGTTTCTATTCGATATTTAGAGAAACTTGTGGAAAATGTGGCTAATAATCGACGCATTATTTCAACGCATTTTGTTCCATAACAAATAACACAGTTGGTAATGGCAATTCAGGATTACCTAAGGTACAGCAAATGGCAAAACAATGAAACGAGTAAATATTGTTCTTACTATACTGCATTCCTCTGTTGCTTTCTAGCTGCATTCTCTAATTTCATGGCACACCCAATCAAAATCGCCAATCGTACCTGAAGCGATACGCTCCATTGTCCAGGCCGTTGAACACTGGAGGGTTGTCGTTGGCGTCGACGATGGGCACCAGCCGGCGAACCGACACCAGGTTCGGCTCGTTACCCTCAGCGCCGGTGTCTGCCGAGTGAGGGCAGATGAAGAGGTCAGATGCCGGTCAGTACAGGGTCAGATGGTGGCGGTGCAGGGCCAGAGGTCAGGTGGTGGTCGCTTGGGGTCACACGTCAGACACATGGTATGGAACTCTAGAAATCGTATTGTTTTTTATGTGTCTTAGCGTGTCGCGCAATATCAACAAATTAGTTCCATAATTAACTAAGTGGAACAATCGAAGATTAATTGTATATTTATCCACCGATAAAGAGTTTTGATGAACGCCTAAGTCGGCCGCACACTAGGCCACTCGACCGCGATGTCGCCGAATTTTCCCGCAAAGTTGCCGCAATTTTCCGCAACTGTGACGGCCAAAATAGGCAAATCACGTCTCTGGACGCCCTTCATTCGGCCAGCGGAGTCGCGTTTCGCGGCGGAAAAAGTTTAGCATGCTAAACTTCTCCGCGACAGAATCGCTGAACTATGAAAGCAAATTGTGCACAGCATGTTCATGTTGCTATGCAATTTATGATGTGCAAGTTTTGTGGTTGTTAATTTATATTTTCGTGGACAAATGACCGTATAATATATCAAGTACGGAGACTGACTTTCGGCTGCAGTGGTTACATCGCCGCGATGCCATCGTAACGTCACAGCGAATTTCCGCGGTGGGAAGTCGCAGCGACGTCGCAGCCGAATAGTTTATCGTGCGACTGCCTTTATGGCAAAGTGTGACGTCAAGGTTCTAACAGCTGACTGCGCTGAGTTTTTTATTAATCGGGGATCCACTTTGAGCCCAATTCTATACATACAACTTACTTCGTTTATCTCGACGCCCCAAAAAATGTTGTGGAGTAAAACAACGCTGAACTCTTCTTCATTATGATCCATTTCTTGCCTGATCGCATGTATAGCATTTCATATTAAAAACTAAGCGATAACTTACGTTGGAGCTACTAAACAAAAATGAACGCTTATATTCACAGCATTTTAGTTGACAAAATGAAACAAAATTAATCATAAAACAACTAACGAATAAGCGTTTCATATGCACGAATAATCTAGTCACAAAATTTAACAATACAAATCAAAATGTAGTTACTCGTATTGCTAGAAAATAAAACAAATACAAAATAATTAGCACAGGTATCAGCTGTATCTACTAGAGTAGTCGTGTAGTGGATACCAGTTCTCTAAAAGTTCCAATGCATTATGGAATGGAATAAAATGCAAAATATGATAGAGGACTAGGTAATACAGTGAATTTGACACGAAAGCTGACAGCAGATACTCCACAATCGTTGCTCCTGATGAAACTCTTGAACGTTAGCGCAGTCAGCTGTTGGAACCATGAAACTGGCGTGACGTCATCACTAAACAACCCTATAGTCATGATAGCTGCATATTGATGCAACTTTACACTGCAGTCTGAACACGATCCCTTTTCGCCGCTCCCCCCACATTACATCTGACACCACACACACCCTCGCCGCAATCTGACGACCGCCGCGTGCTTACCCGTGATCGTCAGGATGACCTCGACCGATCGCATTCGTTCCCGGTCAATTGGTCGCACAAGCGTGACCTGACCGTTGATCCGGTCGATGCTGAAGAAATCTCCGCTGATGGAGTACGAGACACGGTCCCCGTCCTCGTCCGTCGCCGACACCTGGCGGGCACATGCAGAAAAACGTCAGCGACGCGAAACTCACAATCAGCAACGCGCAAAACACTAGCAGCAATGCGCAAAACACTAGCAGTGACGCGCAAAACACTAGCAGCGATGCGCAAAACACTAGCAGCGATGCGCAAAACACTAGCAGCGATGCGCAAAACACAAGCAGGGAAGATCCGGGAAGATTGGACGACTCTTTTGTAATGTAATACAGCTCGCAAATGCGGAAGAGAATAAGAAGTGACGCAACGAGCCGTCAGTGTGTGTCATAAGCAGACTTGTGATTGATTCTGATTGAATCATTCTTTTTGATTTAATCATTCTTATTTTACGTGAAACATATATGAATCGATTCACCTCTTCAGGAATGATTAAATGAATCATTGATTAAATCATTCATTCAAAGAAAATATGGTGATTGAATCATTCATAGCACAATTCATGATTCTTTTTTTTTGGGGGGGGGGGACAGCAGAAACTATTCCAACGATAGCCCAGTCTAATAATTGGGAATCAAACTGAGTGAACACATGTCAAGATCACTTTCAGTACCTTCATTTGGTCTGTAAACACCCTCATACGAATTAATATGCACCCTTTTATTTCCAATTATATCGCATCCGCCTCAATAAACTTTCGATTCCGAATCATTCCAATGAAATCCATCATGATTGATTCCACCGTAAGCCTGTGCATCACTCGTCGAACCTCGATTCACTCAGTCGGCTAATGCTTGCAATGATTGACTATCGAACTTGAACCTCAATCTCATTATTTTGCCGGTGAATCCATGATCCTGAATCATTCATTAAGACATTGAATACATCACAAGTCTGGTAATAAGGGACATTGGACATGAAAGCCGTTTTAACGATGGATTTTTTAACCGCGAAATGGATGTAAAAACAACATCTTAAGATGTTTTGGAAATTTTTTAGTTAGAAGTTTTGATACACTATATCCAAGAAAAATAAGTTACTGATTTAGACGATATTATCATTATTCAAGAGTTATGGAAACATGAAATGAGCTCATTACAAGATTATGATGCGAAATTGTCCGTTTCTAAAGAACATATGTGTCTAGAGTCCATTCGTTCATTCCATGCGGTTATAATAGTCTCTTTTCACATGCGCGCTGGTGTGACGTCACGTCTCGGTGAAACGGAGCGGCCGCGTGATTTACGCCAGGAGGTGCACGGGTATACATCTATTCAGGGTTGGACGTGATATACGCAAGCAGGACAGCCCGTTGTAAGTCGACTCATATCTGAATGATTCAATCGGTAACAAGAGCTGGAGTAAACCTTGTCTGATTTGAGGTGATGTACACAATAGAGCTACACTGAATAATTTCACTCTGAGCTAGATAATCAGTAATCACGCTCCCTTCCTGATATGTTTCCGCCTTTTTACTACCGAAGAGTCCCAGGCACTACAGCTAAGGGCAATCGAATCAGCTGCGGTATTGTCTGGCGCGTGCCGCCCGCCCGCTATCCCCAGAAGCTTTCCTCCCGGGAGCGCCACTGCCACGCAGTTCTCTTCTTGCCGGAGAGGCTGTCAGCGTGACTGGCACGCTGGTGCACCGCGGGTGCACCGGTGCACTTGTGCTCTGCGTAATGCGATTAGCGGCGTAGGGAGGAAAACAGCGGCTGTGTCGGTGTGCCAGTAGCGAGGGGCTCCCACGTCCCCGTGGGAGCGGGGCGGCTAATAGAACACATGGTCCGCCGCCGCCGGCTAACACTTATATTTATTTATTTATTTATTTACATTTTCGTTTATTTATTTATTGATGAATATGTGCCAGCACATCCACTCTATATATGTGAGAACAACTGTCAACTCTGAACGCTTCACTGACATGTTGAACATTATACTGACCGTAACTAACACTTAATCGCGTCGCAGCATTCTGGGCTATTAGTAAAATATAAATAACCTATCAAAATCATTTATATCTTATCTTCAAAATACCAATTACGCGAATTTCTCCTTAGCGCCAAAAAATCACCCTATTATAGACCCTCGAAACAATCCGCTGGTGGAACTCGACATTCATTCATCACCAACAAACGCACAGCGTAACCGTCCCTTTAGCAGAGACGCGCACGCCACCCCGATACATTTGTTCGACTGTAACGGCGCAGCGATCACCAGCCGACTGTAGATGTTTAACCTCGCACCACGGGGCGGCGATATCCCCCCAACAGGTTTTTCCGACTAGCGGTGCGAAAAACGGCGCGCTAACCGCCGCCAATTTTTGTATAGCTATTTAGGCCTCAAATTCCCCGCACACTTTCTGAAAAATTGACTCTACTTTCGAAGGTCACGTTTCAGGTCACATTAAAATGACCTTGACCTCAAGTCACGTTTTTGTAACGTTGACATCTTGCGACCACAGTTGGTGAACCAAACAGTTTGAAACTCACATGTGTAATAAGCCTCGATATACTAACAGTCGCTTATATCTTGGATGTTTTAACGTGAACCTATGTCAATTTTTGAGACCTCTTATTATAAGTCTATGGAGAAAATTGAAAATGCGCACCAACGAATACTAAACCTGGCTAAATGTCGTCAGTTTTTCATCACCCCTAACACTATTCTGAACAACAGTCATAAAATCTCAGTTGTATTTTTCTTTCCGTGAACCTCGTTAGAGGTCCAAATTTCCAATTGTGCCAAAAGGTCATTACTGGTTGTTGTACAATAACTCACTGTTCTACGTAAGTAGAGTACTGTGCTTTTCACATTCTGTTTTCTCTTGTCAACCTCCACATATAAAACATTTTGACTTGACCTTACATGACCTCAGGTCAGGATCCAGGTCATTTTTTTAGTTTGACCTAGCTAGACTCAAACGTATTGGTTCTGTGCCGTGATGGTGAAACACGCATCGTGGCAAAATTACTCTCTAACCTTTAAAACTTAAGAAGTTATCAACAAAAAATCTTTTTCAGTAAAATAACATTTTGACTTCGCTACCTTGGAGCCTAAACTACTTGACAACCGATCTCAAATGAGGGAATGTCGGCGAAAAGATGTTTTCAAGAGCAATTGCATGCTTTTTAGATTGCCTCCTAAGCTATGTTTATATGAGCTAGCCCGGATATATGGGAAGGCATTGCTCAATTTACTCCGAAATATGGGGAAAATTTGACCTTTTTGACTCTGGTGACCTCAATATTGAACTGATAAAACAATAGCTTACGTATTTCGCTAGCCTACCAGTCACGCCAGTTTCTTGCTTACTCCTAAGCGTTGCGTATTTGGAGATCTACTGGGGGGCCGGTTATTTCCCCCCCCGTCGTTCGAAAAGCTGGCTCAGACCCCGTCGCTCGGTCAGGTTAATGCAGGTGTTGAAACGTCACACGGGGACTTCGTTATGGTTCGAGTCCGGATCAAGTTCCTGGGAATGATGTCACTCGATACTGCACGTTGTGCGAAATTTATAGCGTTCACCCGTATCGACACCCGTTTTCCGGGCTTTATTATGAGACAAGTTAAGTGGTAAATGACAGTTTACAACAATGTAATCCAACTGCCACTGCTAAGACCTCCGAATATAATTCACAGGAAAATGCTCACTTATCAGCCATACCGTGCATGACGATAGCCATGTATTTTCCTTATATAGTATGTTACCGCTTAGCTGGCACGCGTGTGCTACCGTTCAACACCGCCATTGCGGAAAATAACGCTACTGCAGACAACGCGTGACTTATTAACCCTCGGTACTCCTCCGGGCGAAAGTGACGGATTGTCGCAAACTCGGGAAGATCAGTGTTAGATCAGTGTGAGGTCACTGCGAGATCACTGTGTGATCACTGCGAGATCATTGCGAGATTACTGCGAGATCACTGCGAGATTACTGCGAGATCACTGCGAGATAACTGTGAGATAACTGCGAGATTACTGTGAGATTACTGTGAGATAGCTGCGATATTACTGCGATAAAACTGCGAGATCACTGCGAGATCACTGCGAGATCACTGCGAGATCACTGCGAGATCACTGCGAGATTACTGCGAGATCACTGCGAGATCACTGCGAGATCATTGCGAGATCATTGCGAGATCACTGCGAGATCACTGCGAGATCACTGCGAGATCACTGCGAGGTCACTGTGAGATCACTGCGAGATCACTGCGAGATCACTGCGAAATTACTGCGAGATCACTGCGAGATTACTGCGAGATCACTGCGAGATCACTGCGAGATCACTGCGAGATCACTGCGCCGAACATGATGCGATACTCGTGAACGATCAGAGATGATCAGAGACGAACGATCAGAGACGTTCCATGGTGTATAGGAGAGTCTGCACTTGTGACTAATATCTGAAGACGACGGATAACCACATGATTCTTCTGATCAACGCTGGGGTTTCCAGATGCTCGACGTCTTAGCAATCCTTTAGCAGATACTGAATCGGATAGTTTGTATCTGTAACCGGGTCTTATTGATTTTGTGGGCACACGAATACCTTTGTATCGCAAATGGAGCGTCAGCGGAAACAAGGTAGATAATCGATTGCTTACCTGATAAACTTGCGAGCCGACTTTGGCATCTTCCCTGATGGCAAAGTCCAGCATGTCTCCGCCTTTTTCGAACTGAGGTGGCCGGTTTTGCGCCACGGCGCATGCGCACAGTGACAGGAGCAGAAGCAAAGGCGCCATGGCTTGCTGTGTATGCTAGCAGATGTTGTAGACGCTAGCACAAGGAACCCGTCACCATTTCTGAAAACAAGAGATTTTCATCTGTTAACGCTTATATATTAATGATAAAAACGCTGAAGAACTGTTTTGAAATGATCAGTAACAAGCTAAGTAGTTATTCTTGCGTCGAAATGAATTATTTCAATAGACAAGCTTTCGACATCACTGACATCATTAAGAGATGTCATGGTATTGTTGAAAGCTTGTCTATCTTAATCATTTATTTAAGACAACAAAATACATACTTGGCATGCTATTGGTCATTTTAACACAATTTTTGACAATCACGTCCATCATGCCAGCCATCCAATGATCCAAACGGTAACAAACACTGAAGGAACCCTTCGCAGAACGAGTCGGGGACTGTACAGTGTACAGTGTTACTATTGTAATGCCATTTTCTCAAAATGTCCTGACCAAAACCAATCCAATACCAAACAGGAGGTATTTTGGTTGATCAAATATTGACCGATTTTGGTTGAGGCCAAAAATGTCCAAGATTTCGACCGATTTTTCAAATAGTATACTTATTTATACACACTGGCAAAAATTGCTTTGTTAGCATCATATAATTCATAAAACGCACATATACAGTTTCAAAAAGACATTATAGTTGTGAAAATTTAAATACATTTGGAAAGCAAAATAGTGGGTGCCGTAAGCAAGACCAAAGACAATTACATTGACTAAATGAATTTCGAGCAAATTGTGCATCAATTTGCTGGATAGAAACCAGAATGCGTAAAAAATGTGTCAAAAAGTGAATTGTTTAAGATTAAGCTGACCGAAAAGTGTCCAAAAATTTACCCGCCTGACCAACCGATTACCAAATCGGTCACACATTTTTTTTTCAGTAACCAAAATTTGGGTAACCGATTGACACCACTAGTGCTTTCGTGCTACGCGTGCGTCTGCCCGCTGCTCCTAAACCCGACAACGCAGAGTTTCATAAATGCAATACAATATGTTTACGACATGAACATGTTTGTGTGCAAATTTTCAGCCACATGAACCTAGTAGTTGCAGATAAATAAGAGTCTGAAAAACAATGGCTACGGTCAGGCCGCTCATACGATAGCTTTTCCTCTGGTTGACAGCAGACTTCGTGTCAGCTCGGTAATTAATCGTCGAACAAGGTCTGTTTGGCATGTGAAACACATATTGTTCAGGGTGGATGAACGCAAGTGTGAATAGATGAAATGTTCGATAACTTCGCACGCTTTTAACTTTTTATAATACTATGAGCAAAAGGCACTGTTTGTAGTAGTGAACACGCAAGGTGGCGGCTTAAAGTTTCGTGTCGCACGCGAGTTACCGTTACGACATTGCCATACAAATTGAAGGGTCTGCGAGCCAATCAGAGACGGCAATGGCAAAGACCTTTTGCAAATGCAAAATTTAATTGCTTAAAACTGTTCAGTTTTGGGAGAAATGGTTTTAGTAACTTGTCTTTTTCAATAACACTTTTCAATAACAGCAAAAGATAATGGCTATCTCAGCTTAAAACCAATAAAAATGTGAAACATTCCCTTTAAAAACGTGTATGCTTTGGAAAAAAAACGCTGGTTTGACATGGTATTGATATTTCAGCTCAGGAACTTTATTTCCTTTGCTTGAACAAACGTTTGTTATCTTCTCATTGACACATCCCTGACCCTGACTCCCCGATTCGTCTGCCATCATGACTAAGCTGACAAATTTTCGCGAGTTTGAAACTGATCACAAGTGTGGTAGGCTGATTGTCTGATCTCTACACAAAAAGCTGTGCATCTTATCATAACGATTCGTTTGTCCAGGTAATCGCTGTCCGTCACCCACTGCATTACAATGGGATGGATATTAGCTGGGAGGTTACCTTTGTGTGCGCTACTGCGGTCTCCCTGGATGAAAAGTCACCAAGTGGTTACGATAATAGAGATCATATATACATAGAGAGGCCCTGCACATAAATCTGCAGCAATTTAGTTTTAGCAATAAGTTTATAAGTTTTTCCTACAGATCCCCTATTAACAGCGTGCATGCCAATAACATCTTTATCTGATTTTTTAAAATAAATTTTGTTTACATTTTAAATATTACCTACAAAACTTTCAACATAAAAAACAGTTGGTTAGTTAAGTACGGGCATCGAGAGTGTTTAACAAATTTTCTTAAAAAAGACCACTGAATTGCCACGAAATTAAGTGCTTCAGCATAGGCAGGGCTTCTCTATGTATAATATATTATCTCTATGGTACGATGTGAATGCGATAATTCCCATGTGGCTGCTGATTGAACGGCATATAGAGAACTCTTCCTTGTGTCGTGTGGTTGGCCCTTTGAAATTGGATATTAGGAATTAGAGTTGACGGAAACAGTCTGGAGTAACTTTATGTGGTTTGTCCAACTTCCCCAATATGAGAAGAGGGAAAGAGGAAAGTGATCGTTTATTGATATCAGTGCACTTTGTTGTGCTAATTAATACGTATAACACATAGGTATGAACTGCTACAACCACCACACGCATCTCTAGCTCTTCCTCACTGTTTTTTATTCTTCTCACTTCTACACTCAATGAGCTGTGTTTGTCAACTACTTCTCAATCGCACTGCAATTCTATTGGGCAACTGCAACTGGTGGTCATCCTCTAAAGAATCCAGCGGCTGGCCCACTTTAGTTACCGAGCTGCGCGATCCCGTGGGACCGGTTCCCTCTCCTCGAGCGGACTAGGTTAAAGCCAGTCAGGTCGACAGACGCGGCCAATCGCAACCTAAGAACGTCAGACGGATATCGGAATCGAATTTCGAAGTTCATTGGTCTGGGAAGCTTTCAGGCCAGAACTTTCAGGCCGGACCGGTGAAGGGAGTTTGTGTACGGGATAGTTTGGTGACTCACTTATGCTGCATTAGCCAATGTTCGTTGATGTTAGAATGGCATGCCATCGGGGCATGCGGGCGGGCAACTTCTCTGACTGGGATGCAGCGCCCGGGCACAGATGTCGGCAAGCGTCTGGTAAGTTGGAGGGTTCACAGAGGTCTGTCTGGCGTATCGCGCTGCGATATAGCCGGGTCAGAGGCGGGATGGGATGCGGGAGCGTGCCAGCACTGCAGGTCACCGCAGGACAGTGACCCGGCCCCGGCCGCCGCCACGTCCACCCTTCACACACTGACCTTCTGTCTCCCTACGGTGACTGCAGTGACTCCGTGACGCCGGTGACGCCGGTGAATGACTCCGTCTCCCTCACGTCGCCCGCAGGCACCAGCACACACGCGCACACACGCACAGAATCGCCCGAAACCACTCCAATCACGCGTTAATCCCGGCGGAGCAGCACACACAGGCCCACCTGGAGACTCGAGGCTGCGGGTCCGGCCGGAGACTCCACCGGTTCCCGGACCGGTGGAGCACCGTTAGGCCGCGCCACCGGCGCCGCCGACGGCGCCACCTCTCGGCGGAGCGGTAGAGCGGTCGAGCCGCTCACCTGGCAGGTGGAGAATGTGGGAACGTTCCGCTGGGAGTCGGGTGTGAGCTCGGAGGAGGCCGCCGGCAGGGAACCGGACGGTCCATCCTCACCGCACCGCCTTCGAGGCCGGCACCGCGGCGGGGCGGGGCCGGCCCGGGAGAAAGCAGTGGAGCCGTGTACTGCTGATCAGGGACGAGTGGGAGGGGTCGTACAGCGGAGCGATCGTGCACGGCGGGAGACGGCGAGGGCCGGCCAGCCCACAACAGGCGGACAGCGGCATTTAGCGCGACATAAGTTGTGTACATACTTTCCCTGGGATTCAGTTATCTTAAATCGATATGAGCTTGCATAATACCTATGCTGTGTGATACATTCACAATTGTTTTGCAGACGTTCTCAGACATTTTTATAATTCACATCACGGCTTTAAGCATGGAAAAATAGCCGCGCAAGACAAGACAACTGTGGATTGACATGAGCTCTGGTACGACAGGTCTGACGTAGATGCATGTTATGTGATGTGCAGGTCATTGCAAAAATATCTCAATGTTAGGATATTGATATGTTTTGGGTATCTATTTGGGTGTTTGTTGTGAGTATTGTTTTGGGTATCTTATCTGTCATGTCGTCTAGTGCATTTGCTTTGGCTTGCGTTGCGAACGATAGGTTGCAAGCTAAGTTTATAGGAGCGCACAATTTAACAATGCGTATTTTTCTAGGGTGACATTTTTGCTTGTAATTAATAAAATGTTCAACTTTTGGTGAATTTGGTCAGAAGCGATACAAAAATTACGATAACTTCTAAAAGGGTAGGTAGGGGTAGCCAAATTGTGGATTAAAAACAAATCGCAAAAAAGTGTGGATTAAAAACATATCGCTGGGGGTGCTACGTGTGTCAGAGGGCCCTTACCATACCTGGATGGCCCTTGCCAGGTCTGAGAAGACACTTTTACCAGACCTGAGAGGGCCTTTGCCAGGTCTGAGAAGGCACTTTTACCAGACCTGAGAGGGCCTTTGCCAGGCCTGAGAGAGGGCCTTTGCCAGGCCTTAGAGAGACCTTTACCAGGCCGGAGAGGGCCGTTGGCCCACAGGCTCGAGAAGGTTGTCCTGTCAGGTCTGATAGGGCCCTTGCCAGGCCTGATAGGGCCCTTGCCAGGCCTGCGGGTCCTTGAACGACTTGAAAGGGTCCTCGCTCCTTGTCATAGGGCTATCCTGCAGACAAGTAGATTCATTGGCTTGTAAGTTGTATGGGAGTTTTTTTGTCCGTTTCGCTCGTGGCATTTAACAAAAAGAAAAGGGTATCTGTTTGGCTGCGAGGCCATCTGTTTAAAAACGGGCGCAAAGGGTCCGGCGATATGGGGGGGGGGGCACAAACAGCCCAATGGGGGGAGGGTCCTAGGGACCGTAGGACCCTCCTTGGATACGCCATTGAATACAGTAGGGGTGCTCAAGCATTATCGGGGATGTTAAAATCAATATTGGTGGTGCCAAAGCACTCCCAAAGAGATATAAATATACACCCCTGAAATAAGCAATATTGGACAGATAATGGCCCATGTTATTTGTAATTAAAAATCATGTTTTCAGCGCGGCCACTAGTAGGCATTTCAATCCAGGCTCTTGTAAAAGTAAAGTATGAAAACATGTTTGGTCATTTTTGACGCCTCTAATGAAATGGCTAATACATAGTGCAAAAATCATTCTTGGAAAGGCTAACATGACCTTCCGTCGGTGCATGACTCACTAATCTCGAACGGAAGGACTCGTTTGACATTGCAATTTGTATCCTATTTCACTTTGAACTTTGTACACAAATTGAAGCAGCTGACTCCGTTTTCGCTGCTTCGCTCAAAGTTCCTGTTTAAGCTCACCTATACGATAAACGATTCGTGCTGGCAGATATACATATATATATATATATATATATATATATATTACTATTTTTAGAACCCATGGACAATTTTGAGTAAAGGCTACAATCATTTTTGCATCGAGTAGAAAGTCGCAAAAATTAATTATTTCATTTTCGTCATCCAATAATTGGTCTCCGAGACCAAATGTTATACTTGTCATCTGCCGAAGGTTCTCCAATGCGTGTCTCAAAACAAACACGTTCTCGCTTGGGTCATCTAAGACCCTGATATGAACTCTTATTGAAACCTTCCTAGAATAGGAATCAACTATCAAGATGAGTTTTCAGTGCAGTGCTCTGTTTGCCTTGGTAACATAAAACTGTAAAGCTAATGTGGTCTCTAAATGTGAGCTTAGCGTCAAGCCATACTCCAAGATCACGGTTTGAAGAAGCGTGTTCCAATAATTTTTCATTGATTTTGTAAGCCACTGAAATGGGAGATTGTTTCAGTCAAAGTGAATGATTTTAATTTTGTCGGATTGAGATTTAGTTTCCAGTCTGCAAACCACTGGACAGTTTTTGTCAAGATCTCTTTGCAGCAAAAGTGAGTCGTTCGGGTTTGAAATTGTGTGATACAATTTGACATCATCGGCAAATAGCAAACAGTTTGTCGTGATTTTGTCAGGCAAGTCGTTAGCATACAAGAGACACTGATCGGCCTGAGGAGGCCAGTGGCACTGCTCGGCCCGCGCGGGGAGAGGGGGGGGGGCGAGCAGTCCAAACAAGGCGGCGTTTCTTCGCCGACCAGCCCCCGGATCCACCAGTTGCCGTATGGAAGTGTATCGTGTGCAAATATGAAAAATGTCGCCGTGCAACAGCACAGCTGCTTCTTGACTACTGTCCGAAAACTACCAGCCTGCTGGATCGGACAAATGCCGGTTAAGATCTGTTCATTTTTCTGATTTTTTTTTTTTCTGATCAGTGCCAGTAGAGCCGTTCGCTGGGTTACGCTCTAGGTTCGTAGCTAGGCGGCGTTGGCGTTGTATCTGGTCATCACCAGCATCATCACCGACACCATTGCCAGCATCATCATCACCATGTGGTCGTCAGTGCTGTGCTAGAGGACCGCACCGGCGTCTCCTCAGTCAGTGTCAGTGCCAGATGGAGGGCCGCTGATGAGGGGAGGGGACTGAGGAGGCCGGACGACTGCCATCACTGGCGTCAATAGTGCCGAATAATGGGACAGGGAGCTAGTAATTAACGAGACACGTTTTTTCCTTTTTTACAAATGGTTAGATTCATCTCAGCTAATGATCATCTGCTATGGACTCTGGCAAGAAGAGCCTGGGAACAGCTCTGGAATATCCGTTACACCGTGATGACCTGTGATTGTGATGCATCCTGAATGGGCACTTGGTGCGACGATACATGAGTAGGTGCCCGCAAATTTGGTGGGTGGCGCGCCGCCGTGTTCCTACTTATATTACCGAAGAACCTCAGGAGGGGAGGGTTAAAAAGAGCCCACCTAGGTGAGGTTTACAACTCGCAATATGTGAATGAATTTGCTTGTGTGTCTCAAAATAAAAAAGATCGACACGAGAAACAAAATATATATACTGAGCAGTGAGCACAGGATCCTCATTTGTTATACTTTGTAGCCATACAACCGATAGCTGGTTTGCCATGCTGTTGGTTCTATCTCTGCATTGGTGCCAGTCCAGTCACTCCATCAGCGTTTTAAGCAAAAAGCATAGGATACTTTATTGATTGGCGTACATGCCTATACATGGTCAAACTCACGCTAATCCCACGGCATTTCAGATGTTACAAAACATAACTATTTGGTCACTTAACATCTGTCAAGATACTTCTGTGTCTGTTGTTACTTAGAATGCAGCTTATCTAAAAATATTGAAACACAAATCTTTCTGGAGGGTGTCACGACGGGTAGACCCACATGACCGTCGCCATATCTACTAAGATAAATATGTCCATTCGGGAAGATAAGCAGGCAAAATCAGGATCGCCCATGACGTCACTGGAACAATTGTGACAACATAATCGAACCTGGCCCAACCTGCACAGCAATAACGGTTGCAGGGACCAACGCTTAGAACGCTCCACTCGCATTTGCTCGCTGCGCTGCAGTCCTGGCGGGGGGGGCGACCCCGAACCACCAGACCATCTCGTAGACAAAACCCAGCCCTGCGGCGTAAGTAAGTCACGTGACTTCACAGCCGGGACGCCATGAACGCCTATATACTTGTATCAACACCAGTAGGCCTCAGTCAGCTGGTATGTAAACAAAGTTTGGCGACAGAAGCAGAGAGATGTTCATAATTGAAGTTAGAATTAGTTTTAGTGCACAAAGTCTTTTGGAAGACATCCATAGTTTTCGATTTTTTATTGGTAGGCACTAGGCACTAGGCATATTACAGGAATTGACTATTAACTAAGGGTAAGACGATTGTTGATACGGACAAATATATGTCATATAACAGCTAATCGGCATGCATACCCGCCAGCCATTAACCTGCGCCCCACAGGGAGGGGAAGGGGGGTCAAAATCTATTCCTCCCGGATTTTCTCTGAAACTTAGAAACTGCGACAGATATCGATGTGAAACGTAGAGTACCTTATGCCGCAATAATTTGACGTCTTCTGACGAAATTTCAATGAGTTCTGTGTAGTAATAGGGAGATCATGACGTTTCAATGACTTCATGCAATGTCATTTTTGGTATACAAATCATGTTTTACAAATTGTAGAAACTCGAGTTGGAGAGCAAATCGTAATTAACAATTTAAATTTTTAGTTCAATTTTTAACAGTTCGGGCTATTAGGACATTGCGTGCCTTATATTTTCTTAACGTTTAATTAATCAAGCCTTGTTTCATATACTTAAGTCAATAATAATTATGTAATATTTAATATTTTCAGAAAATTGAACACGAGTTGGATTAGATCAGGATATTCGTCACCTAGTAAAGCATTAAGTGTGAATGGTATGCTAAGTGTTTCTCAGTGTAACGTCAGTGTTTCTCTTTGCCGTTCAACCTACATGCAGTGCAATAATATTAAATAATATGAACGATTAGCAATAATGTGCCTCAAATAATGAGCTAGTTATGAGACTCAAATGAGCACTATCCCAAAGTATTAACGTCTTTGGTGGTGACTCATATTTCGGCGTTAGATAGGATTAATTTCAGCATGCTGCTTGACATCAGAAGACAATGTGTCTATGCAAGCTGTAAAATGTATATTTCCATAATTCTGAAGAACCTATTTTTTAGTTATTTACCTTGAAAATAATATAGTTATTACTTGATATCGACAGTCAAGACCAACATATATGTAAAATTGATCACATTTTGCGTATAAGCATTACAACGAAAGTATTTCAGTTAGAATTTATAAGCGTTCCACGTTTTATAACTTGGAACCCTCACAATTCTCTAACGAGTCCACTGTCAACAAATACCTGCTACGCATTGATAGTGATGATGAATGTATACCATCTGTTCAGTGACTATATCTTTGCATTATGTCAATAGATATACCTTTATTAAAGGTCATCCACAGTGCCTTGGCTATTATAACCCTCGTCATAGTAAAAACACAGGAGACATGGTCAAGCAGGCATACAATGAATCACACTAGTAAAAATAAATAAATAATCAAACGTATATGAACTAGCAACAAGCATTTGAAAAAGTGCATTGAAATCGGCAGTTGAGCGGTGACCTATTTAGTGTTCTCGACTTTTTGTGTGAAATACATTTGATGTTTTTCCCATGAGTTTTCAACAAACAGGCATTTATACATTACAATGCGCAAATGAAAGTGAAACATATATCTATCTCAACTGCTTATCTATAAACAAACGTGATGCATTCGGTGGATTCACTTTTCCCCGGGCGGCGACGTATTTAGTGTATATGCGATTTGTTGAGAGAATTCAACGAGAGATATTCAACGTTGAACAGATTCGTGCATAAAATATGTCGCGCTAAAAAATAGTGGCTAAAAACACCGATCATAAACTCCGAAAAAGTAAATGGTACTAAAAAAATCCCAAACTTCCAATATTGAATTAGGGAATGCGAAATAATTTGTATATCATTCTTAAATTTAGATATTATCATATGTATACCATATCAGTAGCCTAAGGAATGGTTGCCAAAAACAAAAGGTTACAATTTCCCTTTAATATATTATCCCCACTAGGGTAATGCACTCGAGCGCGCGGCTGGCCCGGCCGCACCATGCGCTGTCCGCTGCTGGGGACTGGGGAGGGGGTGGCGCAGCCATCAGCTGACTCGAGTTCCGGTAACCGCTGCTGGGCGTCACGTCAGGCTTCCGCTCGGAACATCTCCGCCGTTTGCGTGTATCGAAATGTAATACTGCGATAAGTAGAGACCCCGAAAAAGCAACAGCTTATCTTAATTTTGTTGCGAGCTATCAACCAGGGGGCAGAGGGGGCACGTGTTCCCCCATTGGGCTGACTTTCACACTAAAATATTATTCACGACATTCCTGTTTGCGATTATTTAGGGTAAGCACACTGCAAAATATAGTGGTCTCAGTCCTTGGTAATATCTTTTTACACCATTTTTGCAGGGGGATATTGCCTTTGCCGGAGGGGCCCTGGGCAATGCCTGCCGTGCCCCATCTCCTCGCCGAAGGTCTGGCTGCGCCCCTCTTAACAACCGAACTGTTGCTTTTTCGAGGTCTTGAGGTTTCGAGGCCGTTTGCAAGCAGCTGCAGATTTTGCCTTGTTCCCCACCACCACGCCACCACCACGTCCGCGCCCTGAACGTCACACGTCTCCTGCTGCCAGCCGTCTACCAGCGGTGTCTGTCAGCTGCACAAGGACGAGAACTCACGAGAGCGGCACGCAGACAGCTGAGTGGAGACCGCCGCCACACGACAGTACCGTAGGTAGCAGAACGTAACGGTTACATCATAACAGGACGAGCACATGAATGCTAATGTAAACTAATACGCATGGGGTCAACTGTTATATTCTGTTTCCCTAAATGTCTAGTGTATGGCAATATTTGACTTTGTAATGACTATTGAGTTATACAAATAAGTGCATCGCCTACCATTCGGTGGCTTGGCCGCTCAATTTGATTTCATAATTCACCAGTATACTTTGTAAGCGATTGTTGTACATGCGCAAATATATCGACAGACTGCACGGTTCGCTGACGGCACCTGACCTTGAATACAACAGCTGTCGCTGGCCACAGACCATCACGGTCACAGATCAACACGGTCACGGGCAGCTATGTCGCGCACCGAGGCGAGAATAGCCCAGCGTGCCGAACCCTGCGAAAGCCCACCGCTTTCCCAAGGGAGCTCAGTTCAGCTCAGAGACA
>VOPJ01013917.1:0-51822 GCA_014673585.1 Semibalanus balanoides
TTAATGCGCTAAAAACGATTCGCTGGAGGCGAGTCCATTATGAGTCAAAGGGAGGTCGCTTTGTTGAGCGACCAACAGCGTGCCCGAGATGAAAACATTTCGATATGTTCTGAAAAGTGTCAGTAGGTGAAGATCACAACTAACTAATCACAACTAACCCATACATAATTATCTTGCTAATTACCACCAAACCGCAATTTTTTAACATACTATATTCTTAAAAGGGAGTGTGCCTACTCTTTTGAAATGGTCAAATATATTTTTATTACGGTTAAGAAAGCTATTGCTTTGATTATTGGCTTCGATAAAATTCACGTCTGGAGCCCTTTAGTTGAATTTTTTACTTATATTATGTTTTTGCATTTGTTTGTTTCAAAACTCATAAAACGATCGTATCACTATAAACAAAGTACGAGATGTTAGCCTACTAATGGCGCAGCTGCCAGAGCTAACAATATATGCTAGCGTTGTAATTTAAGAGCAATGCTTCTATGCGAAAAGCTCTCTGGCGACTATTGGATAATTAATCTAACTGCCAGTATGTGAATTGGCGACTTTGGAAATATCTCAGCAACTAAAGTGGATTCTGGGGAAGTGAAGGACATGGTCTAAATTCAGAAAAATATGTTCTACAGACTAGTGTCAACAACTCCACATGACCAATGTGAGTAGGCACACTCCCTTTAACAACATATTGCAGAATTCTGAGAGAAATTTCAAGACAAAAATCGTTTGCAAAATTTGTGTAGCTATGGAATGAATAAGTATACTAAAACTGTGATACTCAAACATTGCAAAACATCTTAAGATGTTTTAAAATATTTCGCGCAAAATAATCCATCGTGAAAACGGCTATAGTAATTACACGTCATGTGCGACATTGTGTTGCAGACCCTGTCTTCCTGTGTCTTATCTTCCCATCCTCTTTTATTTTTCATATATATATATATATATATATATATATATATATATCTCTCTCTCTCTTTCTCTCTCTTTTTCTCTCTCTTTCTCTCTCTCTCTCTCTCTCTCTCTCTCTCTCTCTCTCTCTCTCTCTCTCTCTCTCTCTCTCTCTCTCTCTCGCTCTATACATGATATACATTTATGCTGCTGCACTAATGCAGCATAAAATAATCACATCATGGCAATGGTTTTAATATTTCTTACTGGAAATTGCATACCTGCAGTATAACCATATATTTCATTTATTTAATAACTGTTTAATTTTGAATATATTGATATTGAATAACAGTACGGGTTATCAATCCCAAAAAGCTTATCACTGTCTTGCACCACCACTCAACCTGTAATCGCCCAGCGGAGCGGACGGGTAAGCATTAGCTCATCACTTCCCAGTAAAATGTAATGCTAAGCTCTGCTCTGAGATGGTACTGAAATGCACATATTATGTACGTCTTAGATCCAATTCTCTGCGCCTCTGAAGCTGAGAGGCAGTTTCGTGAAATCTGGTAAACCTCTTTACAGCCTTACAAAGGCTGTTACAAATTCTGTCTGTTGGAAGATCATTGCGTCGCAGCACTATATATATATATATATATATATATATATATATATATATATATATATATATATATAAGCTCCAGTTCGATGCAAAATATTTGGTGCACAATATCAACTCTGGCTTTGAAAAAGAACATTCCAGATGATCATTAATTAACCAGCTATTAGCTCATGGGTTCGGGGTAGGGAGAACATTGTCTCTATGTGTCATGAGCTGGACCTGACCTCGAATATGATCTGCACTGAATGATCCTAGCAGAAGCTCGTGTGGTCAAAATGGCACTTGTTTTACAGTTTTACGTCTATGCAAGTTATGCAAGTGTGATGCATTGCTTTTGCAGATGTCTTATTGTCTTATGGTATCCTATATATGGTATACTCTCTGTAACTCTCTGTATGCTCTCTTATGGTATACTCTCTGTAACCTATATGCCTTGGCCTCTAATTAAAATCGGACTTTGGCCTATCCAGGAATCATATGAATATTTTTCCTCTCTCTTGAGTCGATAATTGTCCAATGGTAAAATAAATTGCCATACTCCGAATACTTATATTCTGGAGCTTCGATCTTCATGTTAGTTTTAGCCTGGCCTTAGCTTTGTCGTTTTGTACGCTTCTATATGCTGCTTAACCGCTTTTAAGTGCAGTCTTTTACGTGTTTATACGGTGATTGCTTGGAAGTCAATTGGGGATTATCAATTACCCTTGTCTGTCACTGCTGCTCGGCTGTGCCGCCTGGCTGTGTCAAAAAGGTTAAAACTCAAAAGTCGCGTAATGTCATTCTCATTTTGTTATTTTGAAGACCAGTACATTTCAAGCTCAAAAATAGTTTTTGCATAATCATCGGTTGAACCAGATGGCCGCAAGGACCTAAAACTAAGCACCCCAAATTTGCGGATAGTTTAGCTTCTGCCCCCCCATGTTTTACCACGCAAAATTGGGGTTAAAAAAGAAACATCTATTCCTGACGAATCAATTGGTGTTCGTCCCTTCGAAATCAGACCAGCAGTTTTCGAGATCTCGGGGGGGGGGGCAGAATCTTCCACCCCCGCAGTTAACGTATTTCTGGCCACCCGTAGAGAATAGGGTTAACTTTCGTCCTACGGGGGGGTGCTGAAGGCCCCCTGAGGTGTTTCTTGAATAATTTGTTATAAATGCGGCGCATAGTTACTGAAATTTACAGTAGCTGCAGCATTACAGTAAATTTGCAGTAACATTACAGTCAATAGAGTTTTGCATAATATTTCAAACTAAAAACGGCACAGACCAAAAATGACATTTGCTTTTAAAGTCAAATCATGGACTTGCGAAATTTTGGGTTTCGACCCCCAAAAGTAAAAAAAAAATACAAAATCGAAATTTTCAAAGATGTTAAAAAACGAAAAATATATGAATCAACTGAGTATGGACGATATCAAACCAAATTTCAGAGCAATATCTCTGTTTTTGACTGTGTGATGGTTACCTAGTGTTAGAAACTCATGATTACATTTTTCAAATCACCTTTTTACTTTCCTTGATCAGATACGAACAAATAATTACCTTTTTATTTCTGAGCCAAAACTGGTCTAGGAAAATGCCTTTTTATATACATTTATAAGTTTCTCATTTTAAGGTTTTCTGACAGCGCAAACTAGGCCGTGCTCTGGACTCTGGACGTGGTCGAGTCGAGGTCATTCACTTGACCTGAAACCTACACAAATGCATACCGTTAGACTCCTCACATGACAGACAACATGCTAGTTCTTACCGTGCTGCACTATGTTGCTGGTTTGGAAGTTAATAGGGGGGCTGTCAGCCCCCCCCGTAGGGCGAATGTGAGAAAAGGTCCCGTTGGGCGAGGGTTAATCCTATTTATTTCACACCGGGATAAGTGAAGCCATATTCTGGCAAATGTGAGCTGCCTGGGGTGTCGCATGAAAATGATGGGCAACTGAATGGATATTCTCTTCTCTTCTGCGAAGCACTATTTTTAATATTTGGTATGATGTCCAAATTATTTCAGGACATTTAATATTTATAGACTTAAATGCAAGTGCAACGAAGTATGTCTGCAATATGGATAAAAACAAATACGAAGGTAGGAGTGCACAGGGAGAATAATCGTGCTTAAAGCAAACTTAAAGTGTCAGGGATGACTGCAGGAACTGGAACATGACTGCTGGACTGCTGCTCACCAATCAATGAAACACAAACACACAAATATACGTCATCTACACACATATATGGGCAAAGTTTGAACTTCCGTCGCGTATCTTCGTCCGATAGCCGATCAACACCTTGGTCATGTCACGCTGGTCCTCTAATAACTAATGTAAATTGGGCGTATTTAACGTACCAATCAAGCTGATAGTACTCACGCAGAAATTTACGGAACATTCAGCACACTAGCATCCCGGACACGTCTATGTGTTAACCACGTGTACGTGTCTCTGGAGCGTGGCACGTGTGGCGCCGGCAGTGCAGTATCCACCGTCCAGCTACAGCCGTCCTTCGGGTGCGTGTGACAAATTACAACTTCTATCGACCCTGCAGCTGGATCGAGCCTGACTACCAGCCGCCCTGCTGCCTCCGGCCACACGGTGTCCCGGACGACGCCACGGCCGTGTCGGGCCGTGTGTGGCCGTGTGGGGCCTGTGTGAGGCTGTGTGGGGTCATGTTAGACCATGTGAAGTCACGTGAGGCCGTGCGAGGTCATGCAAGGCCGTGTGAGGGCTTGTGAGCCCGTGTGAGTCCAGGCGGTTCATTCCTCACCGCTGTCCATCTGGTATTCAAACGAATCACTGCCGAACAGTGCATCAAAACGACATGGTTAAATCAGGGAATGGCGAAGGTTTATGCATTTTGTACAATGTGCAGTCCCTAGAAGTGTCATGCCATACATCACCAAAAACGACCTAGTACAGGTCACTGGAGAAACCGCCGTGGGCACAAAGCGGGGGCAGAGCGGGACCATTTCGGCCCCACTCGTCTGTCGAGCATGATGAGACACCGAGGCAGCAGGGTGGAGCGGCAGAGCGACGCTGAACATAATGGTCCGGCAGCAGAGCGACACTGAACAGAATGGTCCGTCGGCAGAGCGACACTGAACAGAATGGTCCGGCGGCAGAGCGACGCTGAACAGAATGGTCCGGCGGAAGAGCGACACTGAACAGAATGGTCCGGCAGCAGAGTGACGCTGAACAGAATGGTCCGGCAGCAGAGCGACACTGAACAGAATGGTCCGTCGGCAGAGCGACACTGAACAGAATGGTCCGTCGGCAGAGCGACGCTGAACAGAATGGTCCGTCGGCAGAGCGACACTGTACAGAATGGTCCGTCGGCAGAGCGACACTGTACAGAATGGTCCGTCGGTAGAGCGACACTGAACAGAATGGTCCGGCAGCAGAGCGACACTGAATATAATGGTCCAGCAGCAGAGTGTCACTGAATAGAATGGTCCGGCAGCAGAGCGACGCTGAACAGAATGGTCCGTCGGCAGAGCGTCGCTGAACAGAATGGTCTGAGCTGTGCACATTGTCCTCGGCGATTCGATCAATTGAGCTTGGAAGGCCAGCGGCAGAGGCAACTCAATCTGACAAAAGACAGACGGCTGAGCAATTTCATCGCAGTGCTGGTATTTCAGCAGCGACGAGTAGCGCTCTTTTCTACGATATTTTGCTTGGTTGTAGGAAAAGAGGAAAGCCATAGTGAATAGTGAACAAAAGCCAGCACTAACAATAACATACGAGGTAGCCTTTGATTGTTTTATGATGCTTTGTTAGGAATGCTTATGTTATAATACATCGTGATGTAGTTCTGATGTGCGTTGTGGAATAATATAATGTGCCTTTTAAGTTGATTCATAATTTCCAAGGCTAAGCCTTTAGATGTATTATGAGATGCCAAAGTGATTTAGACGTATTTCTAAGACTCGCCAGTGCAGAAGGTCAGGGGGAGGGGAGATGCCAGCCGGGGTCCCAGCTCCCTCATTTTTAGGAATAACTTGCGTAGTTATCAACCAATTGGGATGAAACACTTGGTACCCTACTTTTGAACTATTTGACACATACTTTTTAATTTATATCCCCAGGCGCATCCTGCATCCCCGAAGTATCGGTGTTTGTAACTTGTGCAGTTTCCGAGTGTGTGTGTTGTTCAGGAGCATATGCACACGCACAGGTGTTACCGGTTACCGCATGAGTAACATTTATGGTTTTCTGACCGAGAATAAGTGTTCCTCGTGGTTGACCTTTTTCAGAAGTCATCTGAGGTCAATAGCCTCCGATTGATTTCTAAAATTAACAATTTTTTTTGGCCTCTGACAGTTATTTTCTTGGAGCATTTGTGACGCTGATTTTTAATTTGACATTGATTTTACGTTATTATATATTCCACTGGGGTCATGCACTTTCAAGGTCATCCTAAGTCACTGACCTCGGATGACTGGAGATTACTTTTTTGATTTTGGTAGCTTCTAGAACATTTTGTGACGCTGATTCAAATTATGCACTGATTTTGCATAACTATATGCTCGTTCACGACTCTAGATCCATTAGAGTTAAATCTCTAGGCATTAACAATTGTGATGACAGCCGGGTCATCGGCATGCTCTCAGAGGTCACTTAATGACCCATGACCTTAAAATCGGGTATCAACGGCTTCCTCTCATCACAAGAGCAGCACGCTCGCCTTTAATCGAAGCTCTAGCTCAATTAGGTTCGAAGGCTGGGGGGTCCGTACCATCAAACCCCCACCCCAGGTGCACGGCCACGTAGGTATAGAACACTGCGCTGGCGATGATTTAGTTGCATCTAACCTATAACTGTATGTTACTTGACACCATGCAAGTGCATACCTTGTCTCTATTTAGACTGCTATCGCAGTCAAAATGAAGAAAAGCATTCTTTGATAAGCAGGGGTGACCACTATAGGGACACTAGGGACACCGTCCCCAGTAATTGTCACTCATTCCTAATACGGTCCCATGATAAAGTACACATGTTCTTTGATTTGTTCCTAGTAATTGTGAATGGCCAATGATCAGTGGCGACGCCATTGTTGATGGGAGCAGTGTTTCAGCAGAATAGAAAACGCATGCTTCCCAATATGGCCTCGGTAGGCGAACGCGCAGCAATACCCAGTACCTTTCCGGGGCTGCACCACTTGATTTGAGCGCTTTGACTGCGGCTGTGCACTTGTATGTCAGCCCTAGCAAACAGAACAATCACCAGCGAGCGCTCCCGGAGAACGTGCATTCAGCCGCGCCGCGGCGATAGTAGGGTGGCGCTTTCTCCGATAATGAGGGCACCACGGCATGCGTCGCTTTGTGACGTCACAGGACTGAGGACGTCACGCCTCCTCGGCGCGTCGCCATCGGCCGCCCCACCGAACCGAGCGCTGTGTAAACAGGCGCGTCGATACATACATGTCTCGTCACTGACGACATGGGCGGCGGTTGTTAGTGATAACCGAACCGACGCGCGTGTAAAAGGCGCGTCGATACATGTCTCGTCACTGACGACATGGGCGGCGGTGTTACGTGATAACCGAACCGAGCGCTGTGTAAACATAGGCGCGTCGATACATACATGTCTCGTCACTGACGACATGGGCGGCGGTGTTACGTGATAACCGTTCTTGGATGCCATTTTCGTCCTGTGATGTCAAACGTCTGTAGATTGCTATATCGTCTATGTATCGGTGTATTTAAGGAGAGGCAGCGGGCTTATGTGACGTCACATCAACAGAACGGTATCTCGACTAGAACACGCCGGCACCCAGGGGAGCCGGTGGGTGGCCATGTGACAGCAGGTAGTCGTCGCAGCTGCAGCGCCGCTAAATTCAAGTCATCGTCATTCATCGACCACTCGTCCTAACATTTTCGCATGCCTGGTCGTAAAGACAATTGTAACAAACTTGTCCAATGGACACGGCATGGACAATGTCCATGCCGTGTCATGAAGTCCGGCTTCGAAGTAGCTCAAATTAATTGGATTATGCAGGTTCTCGTCCTGAAAGGAAATGCACTCTTTGGCAGTTGCATGACCTATAAACATGCTTAAAACATAAACAGGGACTTCACGTCAGTGTTCCTTTGGCCCATTATTTCATCAAATATCAGCGTTTAAACTTTGGTGATTTCTTATAATTGTATCAGATAACGAGTACTTGATCGGCATTATTGTCCACCACGTTTACCTTATAATCTGCATCAAATTCGATGGCACAGTAATGTGCGCGGCTGAGACAAAATAGCGGTTACGAAGTCATAAGCAATTACAACAAATAACATATTCTGCTAAAAATTGACCATCAAAGACCAACAAAGACCAACAAAGATGACAAATGACCTTTTGATCGTGCATACCACCTTGACATACGTGACAATTCTTGCGCTCTTTGCCATCTGGATAACGATTGTAGAAGGTGATACTAATTGCATGATGCTGATAACTGGGCATGTCCAGCACACGTTTTGTTCGTTTGTCATCAATTTTAGAGTTCTGAATTATCTGCAAGTCATGCACTGGATCACAACATGGTTATGCAGTTTAAAACGTACGGAGCGCTTCATCATTACACAAAGTTCGTTCAAATTTGGTGATTTTTTGTCTTCGTGTTTCTCTGATTAGAAGCGTTGATAATTTGGTGGTGTCGTGTATGAAATTTTGCGTGAAATTCATGACAATATGGAATCTTATGAACAAAACTGGTTAGCTGCAGCTGTTGTTTGAATAAAACAAGATTATTCGGTTATCATATTGCTTATTGTATCGGGAAATATGAATAATGATGTGTTTGTATTAGGATAACAGAGATGACTGGCTCTGCGTCAGCAAGTAATGCAGAAAAAATGCGGTGGCATCACCACGCACGCACTTTGAAATGCTCTTGCGTGTAGAATAGGTAATTTCCAGAAAAATGGGGCTACCGTGTGCCTTCTACTACCGTCATAAGTACGGTTTATTATGTTACTCAATCATTCTGGGAAAAACCTGTATACCTACTCCCTTTAAGTTGGATTACGAGAATCAGCATGCATCATTCATAACGCTGCTGCAGATAATGCAAATTTATATATTATAATTATAAAACAGCTGTACAACTATGTTGATAGAAGTCGAGCCTTCTTTCATACCTAATATAACTTTGCTACTCATTGTGCACAAATTTTACCCCATCATTGACTAGGGGGATGAAGAACGCTTCCCAAAGAAATTTCGCAATAGCTCAAAAACCAAGAACGCTATCCAGGCAAAACTTTGGATACCTTCTATCATACTAATTTACGTCTTCTGTGCAAAAATGAAGCAATAGCCGTTTTCACGATGGCTTGTTTTACGCGAAATGTTTTAAAACATTTTAAAATGAATGTTTTAAAATGTTTTAGTAGTAAGCCGTCTTTACGATGGCTAAATTGCGAGAAATGATTTAATCCTCGCCTTACGGTCCCCGTAAGGGCGAGGGTTTATTTTTTTATCGCATAGTCCATCATGAAAGCGGCTTCTACCGAAACATTTAAAACATTTTAAATGTTTTTTTAAACATTTTGCGCAAAATAGGACATCGTGAAAACGGCTAATTTCGTCAATTTGTTTTTCTTTGAGATATAGCGAATTTATTGACATCACTGCACACGAGTTTGACGAGAACAAAAATCCGCTCAACTTTAACCGGAGCCCCACTGCAGAGGGAGGGCGGAAATCTGCCCTCTCCCGGATTATTTCAATTACTTAAACGCCATGACAGATATTGACGTGAAACTGCCAATACCTTATGCTACATAAACTCTGCGTCTTGCTACAAAATGTCAATGCAAATTTATGAGCCCCTTTTGGCGATAATGACATTTAGATGACGTCAAACCATGTAACTTTTAGTGAGAAAAAGATAAATGTTTGACAAATCGTGAAAACCAAGTTTTGATGCTAATTATAAATTAAAAACGTTAAAAGAAAGAAAATATAATATTCTTAAAACGTGTATCTGACATTTTTTAAATTTAGGGTTAATAATCCCAATAAATAAAAGCGATTGTGTCCTGGAAAATTTCCATAGCATATTTTGTTTGAAGACACAAAAAACGGAATATATATTAGAGAACTAAGTATGGAAGATACCGTAACCACATGTCAAATCCATATATTTATTTTTGACTGAATTATTGCTCTCAAAGTATAAGCAGCTCATCACGCAATTTTTGAAGTTGCATGTTGGGAGCGTGTACTGACCAGTGACCAGATACAAACAAATAAATGCAACCGCTGTATTTCTGAGATAAACTGGTCTAGCAGCACCCCCCTTTTATTTAGATTAATCAATTACAAATTTTGACCTGGTATGCAGCCTGACTTTGACCTGAATGCCATAATATGGGGTCAGGTTGTGCAAATGACTGATTTTATCGATTTATACGTGTACAATATCTAATCAAACATCGCATGACCTTTTTAGACATTCTGCTCACAGTGACCTTTTTTAACCTGAACTGGACTTTTAAATTTCCCAACAATCTCACTTAAGCTCATGCGGTATGTGTTTTCTTTTTTAATTTATCCTTTGAGAGCACTTTGGGTGATCACTGATCATGGTCGCAATTGAAGAGTTTGGATGGAAAGTATGGCCCATACACTCAAATGCCTCGATTTCAACTTTTGAACTGACTGTGACCTGACATAAGACCTCAATTTGAAGCTTTCGAGTATGTTTTAGATGTGTCTCATTGAGAGATTTCGAATGCCGCCTTATGCATCTCGCTGTAATTATTGGTTTGGAAAATAACGAAGTTGAAATTGATTACCCCTCCCCACCGTCAATGGCATTATGCTGATACTCTAGTCAATGGCTGGTTAAACCAAGTACATAATGCCTTTACTATTCGCCTATCTTTATAACACTTCCTTGGGGATTATCAGCCGATAATCGTTTTTGCTGGGCTTCATGTGTGTATGTGTGACCATCTTCACTTTGTTTACGCTAGTGGCTAGATGAATCAATACAAAAGGTCTTATTACTAAGAAAAATAAAGGCGTCAAATTTTAACCCCAAATAAAGCTAATGTCATTTGGCTAATGCTCACAGAGATAAACTGATAGGGGAAAATGTTTCGATATCCCAAAACAAAGCATCAGCCAAATTTCATTTGCCGATTCATTAGCAGCATTGGCGAGGTCTGAACGGCCTGCCGCCGTATATGGCATATCGGCGACAACCTGACAACGTCTGTGTCAGTGCGCATCTGGTGACACCGACGTTCGCCATTGTCTTCGGCGTACAACACCACTGACACGGGGTCACACAGGCTGAACAGGACGGTCAACACGGACATCCACAATGACCCTACTAACACCACTGACACCAGGGGCACACCACGGTGACACAGGCGGTCACACACGGAAGATCACACAATGACGCCTACAACACCACTGACCAGGTGGGGTCACACACGCTGAACAGGACGGTCTACAAGGACCGTCACACCATGACGCCTACAACACCACTGAACAGGGGGTCACACAACGGCTGACACGGACGGTCACACGGACAGATCACACAATGGACGCTCTACAACACCACTGACACAGGGCCGGTCACACAACGGCTGACACAAGGGACGGTCACACACGGACAGTCACACATGACACGCCTACATACACCAGCCTGACACAGGGGGTCACACACGGCTGGACAACAAGGGACGGTCACACACGGTACGTGTCACACAATACGCCTACAACACACTGACACAGGGGGTCACACACGGCTGACACAGGGACGGTCACACACGGACGGTCACACAATGACGCCTGCCTACAACACCACTGACACAGGGGGTCACACACGGCTGACACAGGGACGGTCACACACGGACAGTCACACAATGACGGTCACACACGAACGGTCACACACGGACAGTCACACAGGAACAGTCACACACGAACAGTCATACAATGACGGTCAAACACGGACAGTCACACACGGACAGTCACACACGAACGGTCACACACGGACAGTCAAACACGGACAGTCACACACGAACGGTCACACACGGACAGTCACACAATGACGGTCAAACACGGACAGTCATTCACGGACAACGTGCAGCAAATGTTAAACTCTCTACTAAAACAGTTGTATCGAAAAGCCAGCATACGTATACAAACATGTGTCTGGTGTAGTATTATTGCACAGAACAACCGTACTGGATGGCTTGCCTCCCGTTGTTGCGAATGGTGACAGGGTATGTGTGATTGGATCCTAGTCCAGATTGTCACTCTCATGCGTGCTATTTCCTGACACGCGAAACAAATAAAAGACAAGAGCATAAAACTCGGGAATGGGAACAAACGAACAATACGTGGGGATGTGTCAGAGCTGTGTGGTATTGGCTGCGGATGGCCGTGGTAGTAGGCTCCGTGGACGGTCCTCTCCTAAAATGGCACTACCTTGGCCGCAGCATTCAAACGAGCACACCCGACACCTCGACACAGCTGGGATCAGAGGGACGCTGTTCAGTACCGAGCTGCTGACACTCACATTGACGCCTCTCCATACCGGTGCATCCACCCCCATACCCTCGTCCGGGAAGGGGGTTGATGCCATCCCCCTCGGTTTTTCAAGAATAACTCACGCAGTTATCAACTGATCACAATTAAACTTTCGGTACCCTATTTTTGAACCACTTGACACATATCACGGAAATTCATAGCTTCCATTTTACATGACCCGTGACTTATGACCTGTTTCTCAAGGTCTTGTAAGGCGCAACTGACGTCTCGTAGTATCGATCCGTGTTACGTGTGCAGTTTCCGAGTGCTTGTTGCTCAGCAGCATATGCAAAGGTGTTTCAAGGTGCCAGTTGTGGCTGCCGCTGAGATGGTAACCTCGCCTGACCTTTTCAGAGGTCAACCAAGGTCACTGACCTCCAATGACCTCAGATGACTTTTTGGCGCTTCTGGCCGATACGTTGTGGGCAGATACTGGCGCTGCAGAGTGGCAGTGCAGTGGTCTGGTCGACACCGCTACCCGTTAACGTTGCTTTGGTGCTTTAACCCGTTAACTACCCGTAACCGCTACCCGTTAAAGGGAATATAGCACCTTGGGAAAAGTATGTAGAATGATGGAGAAGAATGTCCTGATTCCGTCCTGGCATTCATTTTGGCGAAAAAAAAGTCAAATTTTGTTGTAATTTGAAAAATAGTAATATGTTTACATGTGACGTAACCAATCTTGCGTCACCAAAGCGAGTTTTGTCGTTCACAAGGAGGCATCGAACGGCAAAATTTGCGCCCGCCCAGTGACAGCTGCTGTGCGGCACCGCCACGATGGGTGCACCGGTAGGCGTGAAACGCGACTGGCTGGGTCGACCGGCGCCGCTCGCGCCGGGGTAGGACGTGGGGGCACCATATGTGAATCCCACTAGTGTGCCGAGCGCCTGACCGACCGTCGGTGGCGTCGGGGCGGAACGCAAGGTAACTGAAATACTGGGCGGACGGTTCAAAAAGCGAAGTGCGGTGGCAATCACAAGTGAGTAACTAACTGATGACGTATGCGAAACGTCACGGGATTTTGTGGACGTAGAAATATGACCACATATGACCAACGGTTTTTGCGTTGAAACTCAGCAACTAGGTCGCTTTGGAGGGAAAAATTTCGGATTGGGGGTTCTCAGCACACCCGACAAATCTGGCTATCTCAGTTCAAACTAATGTTAAGGGCTAATATTCGCCTTTAACGTTGCTTTGGTGGACTGGTGGCTGTCTGGAATGGAAAAGGAGGAAAAGGAGGAAGGGAAAAAGGGAAAAAAGAAGGCAAGAGGAGCCCAATACGCAGAAGTTTCGATGTTTATATTTGGCTCAGACTGATAGACGAAGTGTTTCTGCTATATAACTGCTCTCTTCAAATTGCCAGGCTCCTGGATGATGGACCACATATATATTGATACAGCAGCCGGCAGCTCGTGTAGTAATGTGTCGAGCACAGGCTCTAAAGCTTCCAGCGGTCAGCTCGGTAAGCCAATCAAAGAATGTGCTAGAAATCCAAAAGATGATAAGTAATCAAAGACTTGCACTATAAGTTCTTTATTCTGCGTATGTCTAGTCCAATTATTTGAAAATGTTTTTAGGAAATATACTGAAGGATAGATTGATATGAAAAATATTTATTTTTTCCTGAGGAATCGTCACAGTGCAGGTTACGATTACATTAACATTAGAGTGCGATGGCCATACAACATGCACATGCACAGGAAAAAACGTGTTCAACGTCTTTTTCATCACTAACTCAATCAAAGGGACCAATTTTATATAATTTAATTATGTAACGTTGAGCGATCTGCCAATCATATCCACCTGGGCTCGTTACATTTCTAAGCACCGTTATCGATAGATATATACTCCGACTTTATCTTACCGGCTATGAAAAACAAAAGCTGTGATATGTGCAATATCAACGGATGGTCTCCGAGCAGCGTGCTCTGCAAAACATCGCCTGCTTGTGGTTTCTAATCCGGCTATTGCCTGCGCCAACACAGTGGAAGGAACACCATTACTGTAGATACGCCGCACGCACGCTACGCGGGGTGGAGCTCTCAATTACGTCTCTAATGGTAATTCATGTGTAGTTACCGAGTTTCCTTACGTTGATTGGATTGAAACAATGGAAGAATGTTGGCGCTTTTCCAGTAAACTAGCTATATGTATCCCAGAATCTAATTGCTCTGCTTAAATACCTATGTTACAAGGGAACCTGTATCGGTGATAGATTGGCCTTGCATGCTTGAGGCATATTAGAAGGATTTTGATCCGCCTTGGAGTATATTCGACGAAAAGGCTGACTTAATAGTTTCATTACGGTACGGTTATTATTTTTGAGACCTTTTGCTCCCTCACATGAAGTATTTATGTATGTCTCAATAGCTAAGTACACTGCTATTCTTACTTCTGCTCATGCCATGACGCCATTGGATTGACGTTCGATTTGGGCCGACAATCCGGTCAGGAGCTGGTCGGGCTACACAGGCCACAGAACACAGCCCAATGGAAGAGTGGTAGACCAGACAGGCCACAAAACACAGACCACAGGGAGTGTACCATGGTGTTAATACACACGACTGTTTCTGTGGCATTGTGGCGAGTCGAGTGGATCCATTTCGTGATCGATCACGTGACCTCAGGGACCACAGGGACCATGGTGTTAATACACACGACTGTTTCTGTGGCATTGTGGCGAGTCGAGTGGATCCATTTCGTGATCGATCACGTGACCTCTCGTGTCTGAGCCGTGTCGCCATAGCTGTCGGAGATCCGATGGTTAGACATGTGTCAGGAGATTGGGTGGTGAGACACCTGTTGGCACTCGCAGACCTACTCAGTAGCGATGGTCTACATCACCAGACTCCGGCACTCGCAGACCTACTCAGTGGCGCTGCCGGAGGTTAGGCTTAATTTCAAATGATTATTTTATAACTCTTCAGGGCCAATACCAGGGTCTCACATAATATCATAAGGCAAACGTCAATGTTATGTGTGTATTCTGCATTACTCCATACAAGCAATGCGTTTTACGTATTGCTGTATTTTGAGTCCAGATATTTGCATTATGTCAGCTACATAAGTGGTACAGTTGCAATCAAATTTATAACTTGAGCTTTTGCTACCGAAGCACCCAGAGGCGCAACCAGACCTTCAGAAAGGAGAGAGCAAGCCAGTCATGATGGGCCTCCTACCAAACAACAACACCAATGAATACGAAAAACTCTACGGATTTTGGCCACTTCTTGTGATGGCCTTTTTTAACCCTATTCCCTGCGGGGGGAGATTCTGCCCCCGGTAGTTTTTCGCCCGCTGCTTCTGAACCGTTACTTTTATCGTCTTGAAACTTTCGAACTTTTCCTAAATATGAATGACGCGTGTCCTGTGAAAATTTTGAAAAATCGATCTAGCAGAGACGGCTCCAGGGTCATGTTTTTGGGAGGTCGTTTCTAATGCGGATGTGCGGCGCATACTTCCTTCGTAGTTTGCGGTGGAATAAAAGCGTCAGAAACTAAGTCTATGCTTTGTAAACATCATCACATAATTGGATTTTACATATTTTGGGCAAGGCAACACTTAGGTACATAAAAATGGGAGGCGATAATTTCTCGGTCATAATCTAGGCGCCAACTCAAATAAGCAAGATGATAAAAGGCGTTCCGCACATGGTGCCCCCCAACGTTGTTTACCTGAATCCGCCTAACTGCACAATTTGTTACTTCAACAAATAACAGCAACAAAGCCCACATTGAACGTTCCCAGTCCAAACACTAAGAAAAAAGCACATATTTTTATCAAAAATTCTCGCCCATTTTTTATCCGCTGTAGTGCGCCTATGATTTTTTGTTTTTGTACTTGTCCCTTTCACACCAATTGAGAACATGACATTGGAAGGATCAAAAACGTTTTTTGCATGCAAATCGGTTGAATCACATGGCCACAATGACCTTTCAAAAAACACCATAAATTTTTGTATTTTTTGCCCCCTGGCCCCCATTTTAGAGCAAAAAAAAAATATGGTTCCAAAAAGAAATATTTCGTCACGACGAATCAAATGGTGTTCGTCCCATCGAAATCTGCCGAGCGGTTCTCGAGATTTCTGGGGGGGGCGGAATCTGCCCCCCGCAGGTTAACGTAATTCTGGCCGCCCGCAGGGAATAGGGTTAACCTTTGATGAGCAGGATTAGACCAGGACCCTCGGGACCCTTGGAGAGGCCCCTGCACCAGGCACGTAGTTAGGATTTCGTTTGGGGAGGAAAAGCGCCTAAAAAAGACCTATTTCTGAGCGTTGCAAGGGCCAAACAAAACGGATGAAATGACACATTACAAGGATGGAGAATGAAGTATGACAACAGGGGTGGATCCAGGATTTTTTCGAAGGGGGAAGGGCATAGGGCCGCATTTTACTGGGAACAGGGGCGCATTTTACGGGGAACAGGGCGCATTTTCGGGGAATTGGGGCGCATTTTTTCGGGAACTGGGGCGCATTTCTTTTTCCGGGAAATTGGGTCGCCGTATCTTCAAACGCGGATCTATAATTTTCCCGATGTGGCTGCATTTGTGCCGTCATGGGCCTACAATCGCCAAATGTTAAATAACAACAACAAAATCATGCAAAAGAATACACATTTCCCTATGCTCACTCATTAGTAGTTTACATTTTCTAAAAATATTAATTTATTTTAACAAATTATAATTAATTATTTTGAAGGCAGTCTCAAATGTAAGTATGCCGGTGTAAAGTATGGTAAAAATGTAAGTATGGTCACAGGGCTGCCGTCACTGGGCGCAAGAGTGCCATCACTGGCAGAAGGAACGCCATTACTGGTGAGATAGGCACCGTCTTTAGCCGAAGGAGGCGCTGTCAGTGGCCAAAGGGACGACGTCACTGGCCAGAGGGGCGCTGTTACTGGGTGGAGGGGCGCCATCATTGGCTGGAGGGGCGCAGTCGCTGAGGGAAGGGGCGCCGTCATTTTGCGGTGGGGTGCCGTCACTAGCCAGAGAGGCGCCGTCACTAGCCAGAGAGGCGCCATCACTAGTCAGAGGGCGCCGTCACTGGCCAGAGGAGCACCGTCACAGTCTAGCCATAGGGCGGCATATGGCTAGGGACAACACATGGCCATGATATAAGGGCGGCATCTGACCGTGCACCAAACGTCAGATATTGAACCCCGTAAGCAAGCCTTTTAAGCGCCTTCGGCGCGGAAACTGAGGCCTCTTGCACCAAATAATCTACCCGGATTTAAAAAATCCAACCCACCATGTAAAGCTACCCAGCCGGATATTTTATCTTGCAACCAAGCGAAGCAGCAAACTGGGTACCCAGTTGGCTGCTTCGCTTGGTGCAAGATAAAATATCTGGCTGAGTAGCTTTACATGGTGGGTTGGATTATTTTTTATCCGGGTACATTATTTGGTGCAAGAGGCCTCTGGTCTGCTTACGAGACCCTTCCGCACCTTCGGCACGGCGGACACAGGGGGGGCGCCCCCTGCGCGGCGAACACAGAGGGGGCGGCCGTCCTCCGCCGCCTCCCTGTATCCCCCCTGTATGACATGAATGGCATGAACCATACCGACTTTTTGGAGCTTGAGTTAGCAAACTGCCATATCAACTTTGGAACCAGCGACACAAATTTGGAATCAGCTATACCAATTTAAAATATTTTGTTTTGCTCAAAAACTGAAACAACCATGCGGCACGAAAATTTTGAGTCCTATGCCCTGGATACGCATTCTCATCAGCGCATTGCATTGTGCATAGTGCGGACCTCTAACGTTGTTATTGTGCGTTCATAAGTGCGCTAACAAAAGTGCTCAAGCGAACTATTTTGTCCAATCATATAGCAAAGTAGAAATAAAACACATAATTGTGCCGAGAAATGACACATTTTATTAACCCTCGCCCTTGTTGGGGTCATTTTGACTCCCCCCGAGGTTTTCCAGAATAACTAGAAATCGGCCTTGCGCAGCGCTGCAACATTTTGTACAGCGCTTTGAGCATCAATTAAACATACTTGTTCAAAGTTTTTACCTCAGGTCATCTCAGGTCAGGACAACAGGTCACGTCAAGTGGCCTTGCCTGCTAAAATGTTTGTAATCGTACCAAAGCCAGTAGCCACAGTCTTTGTCCAGGATATTTGAAACTTGCAGGATTTCATAAGGTCATAAGTACGTGCAATTGGTGCATCATGATTTTTTTTGCATCGGCGACCTAAGGTCAGGTCAATTTCCTGATCTCCCTATTATAAGTGAACGGGAAAATATACAAATGCTTCCTTTTCAGATAAAATGAATTGTATCAGACAATTATTTCAAAATCCTGTTATTTAAGCTCATTCTTGATGACCCAGGTGCAATTATTGCTCAGTGATCTCTGCAGGTCATCTGAGGTTATCAGGAATTTTGTGCTAATAACTATTGATAGAATAAGGATAGAGACAAGCAGATGACTTCACTATGTTTGAATCGTCGGGCCACGCCGCCCCATATGCAGCATGACCTACCTGTGTCACCAAATGACCTTGACCTGAGGTCAAATTTTAAGTTGACTTAGCTTGGTCACCATTCATATGTTTCAAAGCGCCTAGATGGGACAACCATGATGGTTTTAAAATCATTGCTCTATCTTTTTAAGATACAATTATTGTTTTTACTAAAAATAACGTTTTTGACCTTTGATGATCTCTGGAGACCTAACCATTGATTTGAGCTCAAATTTGAAAATTGCCTTTTCTTCATCTGTGCCTTATCTTCATCAGCTTTTTCGTCACACCTTTCTTGTGTCGACTGCCTTTTCCAGGATCTTCCGATTGCTTGTACCCGTTTGTTCCTAGCTACCATAGCTCCGGAGATATTTGTGGTTGTTCAAAGTTAAGTCCTAAACTGAAAAACTGGGCCTTTGATGACCTCTGGTTACCTCAACATTGACCTGAGCCAAAAATACCCAAGTAACTTCGAATTTCCGTGTCGAGAGCTTTTGATCGGCTTTTTCTGCGTTTTTGTATCCTCTTAAGTTATTGAGTTAGACAAATTTAGAATCAGTTATACCAGCTTCGACTTCCCATTTTGACCCCCAACCATGGCGAAGTTGTCTCGGAGGCCCACCGGCGCACGGGATCACCCGCATATAATACAATTTTTAGCTTAATTGCGCCGCGGAGCGACGCAGATATTTGGAGTTGTATTCCCTGCATAACAGCATTTTGCCTGTTAAAAAGCCCTTCCAGCCTGTGACGGAACTCATCTGGGATCCGCGGATAGACATGGTGTAGAGTGAGTGACATATTGTATTAATGCAAAAAAGAGGGCTTACTCCATAATACAAACTTTTGATCTGGTCAGGGGCCCCTCCAATCTGCACAGGGGCCTTTTTAACTTTCCATGGGCTTGGGCCCTTTGGTCTGTCCAGGGGCCCTCCAGCCTTCTAAGGGGCCCTTAACCCGCGCCCCCTGGGGGGGCATATTCTGCCCCCCTCCCCGGCATTTTTTCTCAAGGTAACTCAAAAACCATGGTAGGTACGACGTGAAACTTTCAGTATCTTAATCCCACATACAATTTTCGACATCTTCTCCAAATTTTGATAAATTTATAAATAACTTTGGAAGAAAATACCTTTGATGACGTCAATGCTCCATGCCATTTTTTTGGGTGGAAAAACGATGAATGTTTGAAAATCGTAATACTGGAGATGTGAAGCAATTCAAAAAATTAAAACATCAAAGGTGGAAATTGCATTGGGCTTCAAACATGGCTTATTCAGATTTGCAAAATTTGGAGTTTTTTGACCCAAAAATAAAAAAAAAATCATAAAAATTATCATTAACAAAATTTTCAAAATATTTAAAAAACGGAATATATGTAAGAGACCTAAAGTATAAACAAAACCAAAACACAAATTTCAAAGCAATATCTGAATTTTTGACTGACTTATTGATCCCCAAAGTGTAAAAGTACAACTCATGACGTCTTTTTGCAAATAGTTTTTTTTTTGAACTTTTTCTGACCAGAATAGAGACAAAAAATATCACAGCCTGTTTTTCTGAGACAAAAACTCGGACATAAAAATGTATTTTTTGTTAAAAAAAATCAATTTTAACATTTGACATCATATGACCTGACTTGACTCATTATGACCTTTCACAGTGTCAGATTGCCAAACACGGCTTATATTATCGAATAACAATCGTTGTAAAGGAACCATAAAACTATGGTCGCATGATTTGAAACTATTCGTAAACCGCTTGCCATCAGTGACCTTTTTGTGACCCGACATTGAACTTGAACCTTTGCTTAAAATTTCACTTTTGCTTAATGCAGGAGTTTTCATTAATACCCTTTGAAGCACTTTTGCTCATATAGTTAACAATTCAAGGCCTTTTCGGATAGAAAATATGGCACAGAAAACTAAAATACAATCTCCATTTTGACCTTTTATTACCGTGACTTGACCTGGACATGTGAACCTTATTCGAAAACTTCATGTATTGCTTTGGTTTGCGTATCAAATGAGAACCTTTCGATGCCGTATTGCGCGTCTCGCTACGGTAATTGGTTCAAAGATAACGAGGGGGGCAGAATCTGCCCCCAGCGGGGCGCGTTCGGCTGGATACCCCAGCGGGGCGCGGGTTAAGACCTGGCAAGGGAATGCTCTGGCTGCCTTGCTGACATGCTCAGAGGGCCTTCCGACCTGCCTTGGGGCCCCTCCGTGCTGACTAGTGTCCATTCCGCATGCTCAGAGGCCATTCTGACCCACTCAGGGTCCCTTTTCAGTCTGGTAAGGTGCCTTTCTGACCTGCACAGGGGCCCTTTGAACTTCCCAGGGGCCCTCCAGCCTGATAAGGGCACCACGGCCTGGCCATGGACTGCGCTGGCTGCTTTGACGGACAGACTCAATGGGTCACAGGGCAAGCTCAAGAGGCCCCTTAACAGACTCTAATGGGTCCCTGAGTAGACTTGAGAGGCCCCTGGACATACTCGAGAGGCCCCTGGGCAGTTTATTGGGGCTCGTGAGCTCCATGGGCCCCTGTACTATTGGTTCCAAAATAAGTGCCCCGCTGGGCTGGCCGGCACAGCAGTTAAAGGGAATATACCGCCTTGGGAAAAGTATGTGGATTGATGTGATGAGTGCCCAGGTGAGTGGCTCTCATCTCCATCATTTCTAATAATTTTCCCAAGGCGTTATACTCTCTTAAACTGCTGTGCCGGCCAACCCAGCGGGACGCTTATTTTGGAACCAATAGTACATGCGCGAGAGGCTCCTAGACAGGTTTTGGGGCCCCTAAGTATGCTCAATGTGCCCCTGGACATGCCCAAGAGACCCCCTGGGTTGGCTTCGAAAGACTTTAAGTGTCTCTGAGGGCCCTTAACATGCACCAGAGTGACCTCTCGCCTGGTTTGAGGGCTCCTCTGTGGCTTTTTAAAGCCATTCAGCTAATGCAAATGGTATCTGAGCCTTTCTCGATGGGCCGCTATGACCCGTTACGTAAGGGGGGGCAATTTTCCCCTGGCTGCGCCTCTGAAAGCATCACACCAACCACGTGTTCATATTCAACCTTCGATTACCTTTTTTATTTCCAGACGGGCGTTTCCAGACGATGTGATAGAGAATGTGTCCATTTTTAACCACCGGATGTCCCCGAGGTCTGCTGACCTTATCGTAGTGACTGGGCGATCGACGAACTTCACCAGACGTTCGTCTTCTCGGAAAGTGCAGTTCTCTGGATATTTGAATGGTCTTCTCTGAAGCTGAGCGGCTCACTCTGGGTCAGGGAAATGGCTGCGGAAAAAATATAGTGTCGGACTGGCTCTGCAGTAGAGGTCTACATGGGGCGGCTATCACCATGGCTGGCCGAGTCCCACGGCTAATGGGGTGGGCCGGACTGGAAAATCCCTAGATCATGGCTGTGGCTACGGCTGTGGCTGCATACGCCTATGAAATGCCTAAAAAGTGGCTCCTGGCGATCTTTTGGCATCAAAATATCAGAAACCAATGATGGTTAAAAGAAGCCCTGGCATGTTTTTCAATAACAGTTAGATCTAAAAATAAAGACATAAATATGAGTTTACAAAAATCCTCACGGCTGGCCAACGGCCAGCCATTGACATTTGGGAGTGGCTGTGGCTGTCTGTGGCTGTGATGCCATGGCTGTGGGCGGCTAGGCCAAGGAAAAGTGCAGCCATGTCGAACTCTACTAAGCAGCCCAACAGACTCCGGAAGGTCCAGAAGAGCCGAATTCAAGACTCGGGAGGGTCGAAAAGAGACGAATTCAAGACTCGGGAGGGTCGAGAAGAGCCGGATCCAAGACTCCGGAAGGTCGTGAAGAGCCAAGTCCAAGTCTCGGGAAGGTCGAGAAGAGCCGGATCCAAGACTCCGGAAGGTCAAGAAGAGCCGGATCCAAGACTCGGTACATAGCCCGGCGCGCCTCCCCTGGGGTAGCCGGCAGATGCGCACCGTACCGTGTTGTCGCGGTCCCCCGCTCTTCGGCTAATTACGTCATCAAATATGCAAAGCTAATTAAGGCATGCAGCGGTGGCTGCCGTTTGGGAATCGTCACGGCTAGTGTCCCAATGGCCACCCACGGGACCTGTCACCACGTCTGGTACCACCAGGACCTGTCACCACGGTTGGTGTCCTCCACATGTCACCACGTTTGGTGTCACCCTCAGGAATCATGGTTGCACCTTATTTGGCTGTCATGAGTTGCTTTGTATAGGACGACGAAACCTTGTCTAGCCCAATGAGATGTGTGGACATACTTGCCCGGGAGACCAAGAACAACACTGTTTTCAGAAGCAATGAGAATTCCGCCGAAGAACGGAAGTGATAAAAGTGTGCTATAATGCTTGTATGTATGAATTCTGCTGAAAATAAGTTAGACAAGCTAAGCATTGCTGGTCTGATACTGCGTAGTTGTGATGTCATTAACAAAAATCCTGACCGATACCAATCCGATACCGAACAGGAGGCATTTTGGTTGACCAAATACCGACCGATTTGCGTTGATGCCTAAAATGTTCAAAATTTGTCCGATTTTGACATTGAGGTGGTGGTAATCTATGCAATTTGCATATTGTATAATACATACAATTATTATTTTGGACCTCACTTATTCTTGAGTGAGGACTGACCAATATCTTCTATCTGCATATTAATAATGATGTTTTTATTTACATAGCATGTATTTGAATTGACTGAATTTCGAGGCAAAATCAGCAGCAATTTTCTGGATAGAAATGATAAATTATCAAATTTGGGTAACCGATTGACACCAGTGCTGCAAATATGTAAGAAAACAACAACGACAAGATACTGCAACAGCGCCAGTTCCAATATAGGTGATCTCACATAACTCAATACAAAACAAACCTAAAGCATTGCTGATAATCGTGAAATGTATTCTGGAATCACGAGTAATCCACTGCTCACATTAATGCGTTTCTGTGTACTACTTTGTCTTTCTTTCTGACAATACACCAGCTGGGCGGTGAGGTGTGGTGAGTTCCGCAGCAACCTCCGCGATAGTCTTTTTGTGACTCGGTCTGTGGAAGATGGCTGCCATTTGACTGCCAGTGTCGAGAGCCGATCCAACGTATCGCACGTGGGAGTCGCAGACCTGCCCTCTGTACAGTTCTCAGTCGGTCAGCCTGCCCTCTGTACAGTTCTCAGTCGGTCAGACAGATGTGGCCATGCGGTTCGGCAGAGCTGTGCCAGCTTGTTCGTGGAATTGTATGATACAATTACGGAACTATATATGCGTCACCAGCATGTGACTGACTTCTTAACTTTACATAGATGTTCATTTCCAGTCCTATTGAAACTCGGAAGATTACTATTGATTAGCGTGTCGTATAGTCTTACTTGATAGCTAGAAGTAGGTTGATTATGCAAATATTAAGATCGATGGAAAGTCTTAACGGGTAAATAAAGCCAAAGCATTTACAAACGCCAAAGAAGCTGCAGAATGAAATTCGACAACGGAAATGTAACACTTAGATTATTTATCTAGTCGCAGGTATATGCGACTGTAGATTGTATGTATAATGGTCTACAGAACTAGCAAAAAATTACAACTTAAATGTGTGTCTGCTTATTTCCAAATTACTTCAAACTTATTGGGAAATATACGGGCACCCTTATAGATGTTAAGGACGTATTGGTGATCCGTTTTACGCTACCCAATTCTAAAGAATAGTTTTTTTCGCATAGTTCCAAATCCTTCGGTTATAGGATGTTTCCGTGAGTAATCGTAAATAAAATACTCGTGCATATTTTATTTCATCGCAGCAAACAGGAATAGGTGCAGAGAAAACAATTTGCATGTGCGGTGTATGCATACTTTTACTCGTGTCAATACGTTATGTGTCTTTAAGAGCAACTCTCTCGTCTTGTGTTACAATAGAATACGCTGCATTGGTTTGGCGGCTGACGGTTTATCCGCGTGGCGAGTCTATATACACTCAGACCGATTTGGGTGCCTTGGAACACGTAAGATCGCTTTCATTGTGATCTTTACGACTGAGGTGAGGCTAAAAACAGCAAATGGACAATCTATTGATCGTGCAGTCAGCCAGGTTGATGATAAACGATGGATGAAGATGAATAATGATTGGCCTGTCACTTGAAAGAGGAAGCCATTCGTCTTTTTTGCCTCTGCAGATCAGTAGAATGCCTAGTCATGCGGAACTGATACGGGAAAGTATTGTGGCTATAATAGTGTTTTTTGCCAATACAGTAGGTATGCTTTTATTTATGATGGTGGTTTTTGCTCTGAAAGTCGAAGCTGTTATCCTGCAAGCATGCTTTTCAATGGACTTTTAGTTTGCTTCGGTAATTATAAGTTCATTTGTTACTGAGTCTCTGTTCTTTGCTTCTAAAATATTATTACTAATGATATAGCCGTGTCATTCAACTATGAAATGCTGCGTTGTTTGTCGACTGAATTATGGATCGACCACCAAAACTCTCTACCTCCAGTTACCAGTTGCAATGTCACAAAAGCACATATAATATAAATGATAGCACATGCACATTATATAACACAAACATACATACATGCATTCAATTTGTGATGCAAAACAATCGGTATCTGAAGGTGCACGTTACCACTTTAACAGCACCATACCATGGCTGGGCGGATGTGTGTGCTCATCTAGCCTGCAATAAGCCAGGCACATGGGATGATTAATGGCGCTCTATAACCCTGGGCTGCACAGTGTGACGGACATTACTATTGACTTATGAACCGTTTATGCTCGGCACCGGAACGAACATCGTCTGGGTGTCTGTGTCGTGTTATTGTACTCAGGGTCACACGCTGACCCGATGTACATGCGTGCAAACAGGGGCGGCAATCAGAATGCACTATTTAGGCAAACATGACTGACTAAATGACATATTCATTAGGGACGGTCGGGCATGGCATGATTGATAGCGTTGATTGGTCCTGTGACACTGGCTAACGGAAATTGTTCATGAATCGAGCACGTTGGGGTTCTATTCGGATACCACTCATTGGAGTGAATGCCACAAAATTTGCACTGATTTTCCCATAATTGAATTATTGAGCAGCCGAATGAATCTTCAACTGCTTCCTATGGCGCAATTTAAAGCTGCTATTTCTATACGAAGAAATGAGTGAGCTATTGGACAAATGACAATAGTGTGTTAACCCTCGCCAGTGTAGGGGTGGATGCAAACCCCCTCGGTTTTTCCAAAATAACTCACGTATGTATCAGCCGATCACAATTAAACTTTCAGCACCGTATTTTTGAACAATTTGAGACATACTCTAAAGAATTGGAATTTCCAACCTTGATGAACCACGACCTATGATTTTTGTTTTTAAATGTCGTGTTTGGCGCAACTGGCGTCCAGAGTCCAGACGTATCAATATCAAATCAATATATGGCGTCCAGACGTATCAAATCAATATATGCAATTTCCGAGTGTTTGCTATTCAGGATCACATGCAAAGGTGTTTATAGGTGACAGTTACGGTTTCTGCAGAAATTGCGACCTCGATTGACCTTTTCAGAGGTCAACCAAGGTCACTGACCTACAATGACCTCAGATGTCTTGTTTTGGCTTTTGTCCGTTTCGAGGACAATTTGCGACGCTGATTATAAATCGGAATTCTCATTCCTATAAAAATGATATGTTCCCTGGCCCGCCTCATCTTGATATTAGTGCGCCACATTTCCATTTAAGTCATTTAAAAGCGCAGATCACAACTTCAAATGACCCCTTCATATAAAGCCTGACAAGTCGCCAAGATTCTGGACCCTATTTTTTTGGAAATTGTCAGATTCTATACCTCTAATCTAGTCATGGTCTTTAGCCCATCGCCTCGATGCTTATCAATAACTTTGGGCTCCGTTACACGTACACGTGTTCAGTCCTTGCTCCATCATCAGCAATCTTTAGATGTTCTTCATTATTGATTTTAAGCTCGCTTAAGTATTCCGCTTTTTTTTTTATTTACTAAACATTAACCGGGATTCTGATGATCGACATTTGCTGGTCTTTGCATGACCTCAGAGGGTTACTCTACATGGTTTAGCGATTAAAACTCGGATGTAAATGGATTCTCTTTCGTCACATATGCACCCTCTACACTCGTTTTTTCTAATTCGTTCTTCTAATAGTAGACCAAGAAGCTTTAAGTTCATATAGGGCCATATTTCGCCTCTTTCAGGGGGTCCTTCACCTTCCATCTCTCTCCGTAGGCAACGGTCACTGCATGGATCTCTTGCCTCCCCCCGGGCGAGGGTTAAAGGGGACTTGTCCCACCTTAACCATAAGGATTTGAGGGTTCGAGATAGCCTTTTGCGTTTCTTGGCATTGAAATTATGTATGGTATAAATAATAACGAAGTTAAAACAACACACTGAGGCGGAATCACAGAGACAGAATCTCGAGTTTGATTTGCAATCCTGTAACATCGGCCAGCCCAATCGTCATTTGTGAATGGGTGGCCCGTGAGCCCGACTGTCGTAGTCTCTCTTTGCTAAATGTTGATTTAACAGTCGACTTGTATAATATACCGCTTTGGCCATACAATTAGCCATACACGAAGCTCTCAATTGAGCTAACAATCAGCACGATGATATTAAAGTACTTGTTCGTTTTTCTCTTTTTTCCTGTATGACAATTATATCCTAGGTTATGACGACTCTTCACCTCCAAATATTATGGGGATTTTTATATGAAATTGAGCACTGTTCGTGAGAAACAAATGTCATAATCGTGTTCAGCAGCATTCACGTCATATTTTGCACTACAAACGACGCACATTTGACACATTTTTTGAAGGTGGGACAGTTCCTTTAAAAGAGATAAAAACCTGAGCTCAATTTTAGAGGCAAAAATGTGTAGTAAATTCAATAAATGTTTTCTTGTGTTGCCATTTTGCAGCCTTCTGTGGAGAATCTCGGCTCCGGTCAGCAGCTAGTGACAATGAATAACGGCCAGCCCAAACCGGTCCAAACGAGCCAAAACCAGCCAAAACTGGTCAACAGGCTAGAGGGCTAATAATAGCCCGGCGCCTATAGAAGGCGTGAAAACAGCATTACACGGTGACATGTTTGCTCTCGAGCGGAATTGAACCACTGAACCAGCAGCTCAAGGCTTCGGTCCTATTTCACTACCGGAGGATTGGCGCAAAATTTATGGGGTTTTAAAGTCGCATTTACAAGCGAACACAGGATCAAATGAAGTTATATCAAACTGCATATTTTCATGGTTGAGGGTTATTACGAGCAAGCGCGCGGCGCTCGCTCGTCCTTCCGTGGTTTCGAGCAAGCGCGAGGCGCTCGCTCGTCCTTCCGTGGTATATGATTCACATTTGTATGTGAGTGGCCTGACCCGTCCCAGCCCGTGGTGACGCTTTTGAGAAGCTCATATCTCTGCAACCGGACATCCGATTGACAGGCGGTCTTCTTTGTGAAGCAGCCCCACCCAACCTACTCTGTTTGAGACCAGTACCGACTCACGTGGATGACTACCACTGTGCGTGGTGCGTGCCGCGGGTGTTGAAAGGTGTTTTTCTCCGCTAAGAATCCCGGCAATGGCTGAGCGATGAGCTCAAATTGATGTGTAGTAGGGGACCCCTCAGACCAACACTTTCCACAAGTCAGGGATGACTCTCCACATGCGCACGTGTACACCCATACATTGGTGGATCTAAGGATTTAGTTTTTTGGCCAGCCATGGGAGGCTCACTCGGACCAAAGTGATACAATTGAAAAACGACGGGATTTGCTCCCTTGCTTTTGATAAAGGGTTTTAGATCACCTTCCTTAGTAAAAGATTGCGTAGATTCTCCTTCAATAGATCAGAAAATGTGTAAATTATGCGCCAATTCAGGTGGTTTTGGGGGAGGGCATACTGCCCCTGAATGCCCCCCTGGATCCGCCAGTGCACCCTGTAGATATATTTCAGGAACGGCCTGAGTCGATTCGTGCCTTCAATTTTTGCATGTGTAGTGAGGAACCTACTCAGCCTACCCTTTCTACACAACGTAGGTTTATGCACGTGCACACGTTACAACACCTTTTTTGTATCAAAACAATTTGCCCGACCGAGTCGAAATTCACTATACATTTCCTTCGCGCTCGCTCGTTCATCGCCAACTACGGCGCTTTACTGGTATACCGGTGGAGCCTTCCACTACAAATTGACTAAAAAATCACATTTATCAACCTAATGTATCAGATTTGAGCACATTTTAACCGGATTTTATCTCTAAATTCGTCCACGTGAACTTGAGATACATCAGAATAGAGGTTAGAAAGCTGTTCTATCGTGTATTTTGATGATGTTACTTTGAAACATAGTTTCCATTAAGTATATCACATCAATACATAATTGCGCTGAAAAAGTCCAATTATGCATATGTTACATACAAACTTCACAGAAATTATTGCTTTCAAATTTCAGTTTAGTTATAATGTTACAAATCACGCAGTGCAGTCGCACTTCATAAATCCTTACTGCTATTTTTGTACGGCTATCTACAGCAATACGCACATAACGCACTATTGTTTGTCTTTTTATTTTTAGGTTGTGCGATCTACTGTAGTGCACATGAGATTGATCGACATCGGCAGGTGCTGTATCTGGATGTTATTCTCGAGTCGCGGGCGCGTCAATGTGTTCCTGAGTCCGTCTTAGATTCAACATCAATAGGTGTTTAATTTGTCAAACCTTTTTTACTGCGTCTGTGAAGAGGAATCAGGTGGGCTATCCCTTCCCATGTGACCCCTTTACGTTAAATACAACAATAACTCCCAAAAGTAATTGAGACAGCCCAATCAAACTGGATCACACCACTACCTACCATATATTTGTTATCTGTTTTACGAACACATCACCGTGTCTTAGTAGCCTTTTTACCCCAGAATCCCTGCACCTTTGAGATAGCGAGGCTAATAGCGCCATCAGAAACGATCTATGTTAATAAGCATACAACAACAAATTTTTAAAGTAAGACAATCACCGAACCGGCATCGGCCTAAAGGAAAATTAATTTTCTTCATGACTGTTCAAAATCAAATATGGTAATCAAAATAAAGTTTGGCATCTGGGTCGATCGGCTGTGACAAACGCATGTTAGTACCTATGGAAAAAAGAACGAGAAAAGAAGCTTTTTCAACCAAAACATTGTCTTATCTTTGACATCACACGCATACTCGTATCAACGTTACAGAGTTTCTTAGCATACAAAGTTGATTAGGTCCCGTTCTTTTGTAGTTAGAGTCAGTAACACTAGTAAGCCGTACGTCTGTGGCGTCACTTGTATGCATTTGCAGAAGAGTAAAAGAGTGACTCTCGAGTAATTTCATGCAGTGAACTGTGAAGTACAGAAGATAAGGATGCATGATTCGTGTGAAGAAATAGAGCGAGAGAGAGAGAGAGAGAGAGAGAGAGAGAGAGAGAGAGAGAGAGAGAGAGAGAGAGAGAGAGAGAGAGAGGAGAGAGAGAGAGAGAAAGAGAGAGACGAGAGAGGAGACAGAGAGCAGAGAGCGAAGAGAGCGAGAAGCCGACGAGAGCGAGAGAGCGAGGGAGCGAGAAGAGCGAGTACGAGGTCGAGAGAGCGAAAGAGCAAAAGGCCGAAAGTGGCGAAAGAGACGAAAGGCGAGAGAGCGAGAGAGCGAGAGAGCGAGAGAGCGAGAGAGCGAGAGAGCGAGAGAGCGAGAGAGCGGGAGAGCCGGAGAGCCGGAGAGCGAGAGAGCGAGAGAGCGAGAGAGCGAGAGAGCGAGAGAGCAAGTACAAGTCCGTTGCAATTCATCCATCTACAACCCTGTATTTTTCGGATTTCCTCAAGACCACGCTTTTACCAGACATTCAGCAAATGATGGCTTCCCACTGTCACTAAGAACAATTTTCCCGACTTTCGATATCTGATATTTCTGACAGAAATCCCGGGCTTTGGCATCGGGATTTGAGAGACATGGTGACGACGAATTATTTTTCGGCGTTCAAATCTGCGATGACGCGTCAGCAGACAAAAACAGATCACGACTGGTTTGGATTTCATTCTGAGATTCTCTAGCAGTTGACAGCCGGAGTCAGCCAGCAGGCAATTTCATTACTGATCGCTTCCGCTGTTCTTGCGACTTCAAAGTTCGCGAGGCCTTGTGCTGATCACTTCATCGTGGGCTGCTCTGGGTCTCGGGGATATATCGGACACTGTGTTCTGTGAGCGTTTTTAAACTCTCAACTTTCCGGGAAATGGCTTAAAGGGAATAGCTTACACCTTGAAAAAAAAAACGGGGAAAAGTTCAGCAATGATAAAGAGAAGCAAGAAAATTAATTAATCATTATATACTAGTAAGTCAAAGAAAACCTATACTTTACGCGAGAAAGCAAATTAAATGATCAATTATTTGGTGATAAATTCAATTTTTCCTCAAGTTAATGCGAAAATCAGCTGGCTGAGAAGCACGAACGTCAAATATGAATTTAGTAAGGGATCGTGTGATATAACGTGCAGAAGTACTTGCCAAGTACTATGTGAAGAGGCCAGAACATACAACGTTTTGAAACCATCATAGGACTTGCTTAAGTAAGGTAATTCAGTCACTTGAGTTAGATTAAAACTATGAAGATATGTAGTGTCGCGCCATCAGTGACTCGCTGTACCGATGCTTCATGGGGAGCGGACTCATGTTGGATTGTGTACACAAGGTCATTTGCCGAGCCGGCTGCGCGCGGAGCGGCCAAATTCCAAACAGCGGCCACGCGAACGATACTGTGACAGAGAGTGGAGTCGGTAGATGGGGAGGGACAGTAATAAACCATATGTAACGTGAGCCTGACGACTCAGAGCCAGCGCTGAACGGCTAGCGCATACCTACAGAACGTTGTTGAAGAAAAATGTTTATGGAAGATTAAACATCAAAATCACTATGATAGCATTACCTGACAAAAGTCATTCTTGCAATAAAAAGAATGAGGTACTGAACAGGCATGGTTTTGTCAGCACTTACACTTTCCCAAGTCTTTTACTATCCTGTGCGTCATAATCATACGTCAGCTCAGCCAAATCAGCCAATCAGCGATTGGAGTTAACGAGTATTACCAGGTCCCGACTTTTTAGGACTGGAATTATTAATAATTAAGAGGTTTCTTGCGAAAATGTGAAAGCCGCACAAGTCATTTTCGAGCATAGCGCCACAACTTGGCTACCTCAACTCAAAACCTAATGAGTTAAAACTCTCAAACTTTCCGGAAATGGTTAATGCCGACTTCGAAGTATGTTTCTTCCACTTCTAAGATAAGGCTCCATAAATCCATTGGACTTCGCTTTACAAACTTGTGGAAGCCTGCTTTAAATGCGAAGTAGGCCAAGTTGGAACGCTCACTGGTTGAGAGGATTAGGATTTTCGCCAGATTTTGGTCGAGTCTACGTAATTATGGTGCACATAAGTCGTTTACAGAGCAGGACGGTGCTTGAACCAATCAGAGTAGATTTTAGTGCAGCAATGAGTCACGGTGTTGGCCTGCTAGGTGCCTCGTATTCCGTACGGATGGTTTGAGTCGACAGACTGACAAACTGGCTGTGACCCAGTGACCTGGATGGTATGGACCGACTTTTGAGAAATACCGGCTTATTTCAAAGGAAAACTCCATGAGAAATGTGCCGTGTGCGCTTATAGCCAACTACCCTGGCGACATAACAATGGCTCTTCATGGCCTTATAGCCAACTACCCTGGCGACATAACTCGACATAGCATGGCTCTTCATGGCCTTATAGCCAACTACCCTGGCGACATAGCGAATGGCTCATTCATGGCCTTATAGCCAACTACCCCTGGCGACATAGCGAATGGCTCATTCATGGCCGGCTAGCTCAAACTACTTGCTCATGGCCGGGTTTCAGCCACCAGGTGATCGGCTGAAAACCGTCCCCAAATGTCTAGAACTTAGACATCTACAGCGCGGATGTTGGCCGCCGCAACAGGGGTCGGCGTCGTCTCGCCTAGCGATTTCGAATACTTTCGCTGCAGCGAACCAACCACGAATGAGCGCATGTTCCTCGGCACTTTCTGGTTGATGACGAAAAAAGACATCCCCAGCAGCAGAAGGCCTTCATCAAGTGCCGCTGCTGACGCCGCAGTCTCTGCTTCGACCATCAAGGGTTGTTCGTCTTTTGTTCTGCGCTGGTGCATACCTACTGCACAGTGCACACGATGTATGCTGTGAATGCTACATGACAACCGTTACGAAAAAGCCATCTTCAGCTACCAAATAATGCATTTAAAAGTAATGCAGTTTTGACGACTTAAGTATAGGTCACAAAGACGAATTATCTGAATAATCGGAGACATGCCTGAGCTACCATGCTGCTATGTTCACCACTTCACCTTCATTTCAGGCCCACTATTCGTTGCCTGTCTGCTGATAGCGTTCCTCGGGTGGGTTCATTGCGAGCGCCCCAGGCCGTTCAATCCCGGCGAGCATATAACACTATCTTGAACTCGTCTTCCCTGACCCCCAGCGACACAGACTCCATCTGATCACCCTTCTGCTGCCGTTCAGCCCCTCCTTGCTTCGCCTCCGTACTCGGGCTGCACTGATGACGGCCGTGTCTCGTCTGGCCGCCAGCCCCACAGCAACCCTATAAATAATTCGCCAGCGGGCACTAAAGCGACAAATTGGGCGGCGGCGGCGGCAGCGGCGTGGTGCACTGCCGCCCGGCGCTCGGCGAAGAGAGGAACCACAGCCAACAGACGCGTCCGCAGAGAGGAACCGCAGCCGACAGACGCGTCCGAAGAGAGGAACCGCAGCCGACAGACGCGTCCGAAACGAGAGGAACCGCAGGCGACAGACGCGTACCGAATGAGAGGAACCACAGCCGACAGACGCGTTCGAAGAAGAGGCAGAACCACACTCGAACAGACGCGTCCGAAGAGAGACCACGGCCGAACAGACGCCGTCCGAAAGAGAGACCACAGCCGACTGACGCTCCGAAGAGAGAACCACAGACCGACAGGGACGCTGTCCACAGAGAGGAACCATACAGACCACACGGACGCGTCCGAAGAGAGGAACCGCAGCGCACAGACGCAATCCGAAGAGGGAACCAGCAGCCGACAGACGCGTCCGAATGAGAAGGAACCACAGGCCCGACAGACGCGTCCGAAGAGAGGAAACCACAGCCGACAGGGACGCTTCCGAAGAGAGGGGAAACCACCAGCCGACAGGGACGCGTCCACAGAGAGAACCACAGCCGACAGACGCGCCGAAGAGAGGGAACCGCCAGCCGACAGACGATCGAAGAGAGAAACCGCAGCCGACAGGAACGATATACGTCCCGAAGAGAGGAAACCCATGCCGGACAGACGGCGTCCAAGAGAGGAACCACAGGCCGAACCAGACGGTCCGAAGAAGAGGAACCGCAGCCGAAGACACGTCCGAAGAGAGGAAACCGCAGCCGACAGACGCGTCCGAAGAGAGGAATCGCAGCCGACAGACCGTCCGAAAAGAAGAGAACCGCGCCGACAGACGCGTCCGCCAGAGAGAACCCACAGCCGCAGACACGTCCGAAGAGGAACCGCAGCCGAAGACGCGTCCGAAGAGAGGAAACCGCAGACCACAGACGCGTCCGCAGAGAGGAACCGCAGCCGACAGAGCGTCCGAGAGAAGGAACCGCAGCCGCGGACACCGTTCCGAAGAGAGGAACCACAGCCGGCAGACGCGTCCGAAGAGAGGAACCACAGCCGACAGGACGCTCCGCAGGAGAGGAACCACAGCCGACAGCGGTCCGAAGAGAGGAACCGCAGCCGACAGACCGCGTCCGCAGGAGAGAACCACAGCGGACAGACGCGTCCGAAGATGATGGACCGCAGCCGACAGACGCGTTCGAAAGAGGAAACCGCAGCCGAACAGACGCGTCCAAGAGAGGAACCGCGCCGACAGGGACACGTCCGAAGAGAGGAACCGCAGCCGACAGAGCGACCGCAGGAGAGGAACCCAGCCCGACAAGACAGTCCGGAAGGAGAACCGCAAGCCGACAGACACTCCGAAAGAGAGGGAAACCACAGGCCGGCCAGACGCCTCGCCGAGAGAGGAACCACAGCCGACAGACGCGTCCGCAGAGAGAACCACAGACCACAGACGCGTCCGAGGAGGAACCGCAGCGACAGACGCGTCCGCAGAGAGAACACAGCCGACAACGCTTGAAGAGAGGAAACGCAGCCGACAGGACGCGTCGAAGAGAAGGAACCGCAGCCGACAACGCGTCCGAGGAGAGGACCGGCAGCCGACAGACGCGTCCGCAGAGAGGAAACCACAGCCAACCAGGGAGCGTCCGAAGAAGGAACCCAGCGACAGACGCGTCCGCAGAAGAGGAACCACAGGCGACAGACGCGTCCGAAACAGAGAGGGGAACCGCAAGCCGACAGACGCGTCCGAAGAGAGGAACCGCCAGCCGAACAGACGCGTCCGCATGAGAGGAACCACAGCAAACAGACGCGTCCGAAGAGAAGGGAAACCGCAGCCGACCAGACGCGTCCGCACGAAGAGAGGAACCGCAGCCGACAGACGCGTCCGCAGAGAGGAACCGCAGCCGACAGACGCGTCCGCAGAGAGGAACCACAGCCGACAGACGCGTCCGAAGAGAGGAGCCACAGCCGGCAGACGCGTCCGCAGAGAGGAACCGCAGCCGACAGACGCGTCCGCTTCCTCCGGCGGAACCCTGCGCCGCCAGCTGACGGCTATGATTCTGTAACGACTCTGCCGTCAAAGGAAACTGTGCTCCCGGAGAACGTTAAATTATGCAGAGCGCGGTCTTAAAATACCATTTTGCGTCTTGGCCAACTTCTGCGCCAACGTCTGTCGGTCAGCTGGGTTGGGAGGGAAGATACAGGGAGATATGAGGGAGAAGGGAGGGGTGGGAGGAGAGATATTTGCATTGGGGTGCATTGAACTGTGATCGTGGTCGGGAGAAATGAGACACCTGTTCTGCTACTCTAGGACTGAAAGAAGCTGAGCCACGCCGCGATAGTACATAGCTGTGTCGTGGAGTGACATCGTGATATCAATCCCACATCTACTGCTCCGATTTCTGATAGCGTAAAAATATCCACAAATAAACCTTCTATCGATGGCCTTCGGAAGCGAGCAGGACCATGTTGGAAGCGCTGCAACCCTGGAGGAAGTTGGTGGCGTCGGCGTCGGCTTCGGCGTCGGTGTCGGTGTCGGTATCGGTGTCGGTGTCGGTGTCGGTGTCGGTGTCGGTGTCGGTGTCGGTGTTGGTGTTGGTGTCGGTGGTCGGTGTCGGTATCGGTGTCGGTGTCGGTATCGGTCTGTCGGTATCGGTATCGGTATCGGTGTTGTTCGGTGTCGTGTCGGATCGGTATCGGTATCGGTATCGGTATCGGTATCGGTATCGGTTCAGGTTATCGGTGGTCGGTGTCAGTGTCGGGTATCGGTATTCGGTTATCGTGTCGGTGTTCGGTGTCGTCGGTGTCGGTCGATCGGTGTCGGTGTCGTTGCCGGTTGTCGGTGCGTGGCGGGTGTCGGTGTCGGTGTCGGTGTCGGTGTCGTGTCGGTGTCGGTATCGTTATCGGTATCGGCTGTCGGTGTCAGGGTCGGTGTCGGTTGTCGGTATCGGTATCGGTTATCGCGGTATCGGTTAATCGTATCGGTATCGTGTCGGTGTCGGTGTGGTGCCACGAGGGGTGTGTTATATCTGCTGACCACGTCCGGAGTGGGTCAGAGGGTGACCGGCACCTGTGGATCACCCGCTCCCTGAGGGCCAGCCTGCCACCGACTAGTCACTAGTCAGCCGACTTGTTATAGCGTATAAGATCAAAACACCCCCCCCCCCTCCCACACCCCACCTCCCGCACGGCTGACCCCGCGGCCACTTGGACTGACACAGATGGCACTGGTCACTACACAGTACACACAACTTGCTTAGCCTTTTCTAGAGAGTAAACCCGCCACAACCGGGTAACAAGGCCAACAGACGTTTTTATCCACCCACCGAGTACTAAACTCTTTTCATTTATTCTCGCCCAGAGGGTAAATTTTGCATACTGACCCACCGAGAAAAAACACTCTTAGCGAGAGTAAATTAAAAGAATTTACCACCCTGTGGGTGGTGAAAAACGTCTGTGGGCTCTGTTACCCGGCCTTGGCGAGTCTACCCTCTAGGAAGGGTTACAAAAGTTTCGAGTGTATCAGCACACCAGAACTGCATATCAGCAGTATAAGCATACATTGACATACATCTGCACTACAGCTTAGAATATAAGCTTCAGTACCCGCGACCAGCACCGGGTGGCGCAGTTCTCATCTCACACGGAGGCGACAGTGCTCCGAAGAAAGTCACCACTCCACATCTGGACGGAGCAGCGGATCCGAGCCGTCCTGTTATTTCCGGACACGAGTCGACATCTTCTGCGCTGACCGACCGCTGAAGTTACCGACCGACCGCCGCGCCGGGGCGGGGCGGGCCGACTCCACAAACAGCGTGTGGACGGCCGAAGTTACCGCGCCGCCGCGCTGTCCGGTACCGCACGTGCCGGAAGTGAGATGAACTCGGACGGCCGGACAGCGGCCAACTATCCTGCCGCTGTGAGACACCTTGTCTCCGGTATACAGAGTTACCGGTGAAGGGCTACGACCTGCCCGTATATTGCATTGTTGGGACAACTGAGACTCTGAGAGACTGCTGTGCCACATGAGAAGTTGTGTCGCTCGTGCTGTGGAGTTCTGTTTATTGAATGTCCGCAGAACAATGTAAGGTGATTTGAACTAGTTTTGCTGGATCGAACTATTTGGGGGCTGCTCCTACGCCACGATCGTTAAGAATTATCTTGACTACAAGAGCCGTATCGGTGCTGATCAATATGTATGTACAATGTACAATGCTTACATATTACGTAACGATTTCAGCTCCATCTTTCGCCATGCATGTTGCAGCAGTTGTATGTAGAGTAATGTAATCTATCGCTGAATGAGGCATGTATTTTTGAAATATCTTAATCAATACATACTAGTGTTAAAGCGGCGGCTGCAAGGTCCCTAACCACACACGAAATTCGAACACAATCAGCCCAGCCGTTGCGGAGTTTTTGCGACATATCACCTTTCAACACCCCTCACGCGGCACGCACCACGCGCAGAGGCAGTCACTCACATGAGTCGGCATTGTGGTAAGTGGAAGATGGCAGGCTGAATGGGGTTATGTGAGGCTGGTGAAGCTGTGTTGCTCTCAGGCAGAAGAAGACGCTTGTCGATGATACGGAAGCCCTGGTGGTGCTCGGATGGGGGTCAAGCTGGTAGACCGTGTGTATGGGTGCTTCGTATGGATACAGTAAGGCGATGCGAGCCACGCGGGTTCCGGGGGTCGTGGGATACGGGGGGTTGGTGGGTTGGGTCTGCGGCAAATGTGGCGTTCGTGAGATGCTGATGATTTCTCGCTTTGCGACTCGATGATATAACAGGGCATGGTGTACGCATGGATCGTGGGTGAGTTGAGACCCGGATGGGTAAGGGTCGTTGAGCGGTATCGTTGTCTGGCCCTAGAAACCGCTGTAGCGTTGCGTGGTCTGGTACTTTGATGGAATTGTGAGCTGGGCGCGTACAGCAATAACAGAATATGCCTCACAGACAACTACAGCGTAGTAGGAGTTCGAGCGTATGAGCAACGCCGCTGGACATTGAGCTGCTGAATGTGTGTAAAGAACATTGGCACCTAATGTATCTATGCACTACTGTCTCACGCACACGTCCTGTCAGATCTAATCACTCCATTCCCCGCGCCTTTGCGATACATAACTAGAAACCGTCGTGCCAGTTATACACCACAGTCAAGACGTATCAGAAACTCATGAAGCGAGCATCTAGTGGAACCACAATAAAAATGCGCTGTCAGGATAGAGAAGTGAGAGTGAGGAGGCTGGTACACCTCGGTAAATAGATTCTGTACGAGTCGTGTATCGGGTACTCAGTGAGATCAGCGCTGTCGACGATTCGTAGACCTGTCAAATGGGCGCCTGTGGTCGTGGTAAGATCCACGGTCGGACCTGTGGGCTTAGAATCCTAAGAAGGGGTATATAGTGGTGTGTGAATGTGGTGCGCTGAGCAGTGGTGTCTGTGTGCGCTTGCTGTTCGCAGTTTGATGAGTATGGTAAGTGCGGACCGTGGCGTAAGGATACGGCGATAGGTGGAGAGTGCGGGAGTAATGAGATGATCCACTAGCATCGTGATTATGTACGACAGCGTGCATTGGTGTCTGGGATATTGTGTTTTGCTGTGTAGTCATCGGAAAGGCACAGGTTAGGGAAGGATTACACACTGTTGGTTTATAATCAGAGTTGATGAGGGCAGGAGGTGAGTCGTTGAACCGGAGTGGGATTAAACACCAGTGGCTGAGGTACGAGAGAATTAAATACGTGGGATATACGTAGAGATAGAACATTTGCCTCCAGATGCAAAGAGAGTCAAGGAGCATGAATAAACCATTGAGACCAAAGATAAAAAATATATATGGATTGTCCAAGCCCAAAATTATGTGCACCAAGCATTGTGGTAAAACAATTTGACCAATGTTTGCCTTTGACGTGTTATTTTTGGCACCACAAGTCAATGACAAGCTTGAGTTATGTCCATCTATAAAACAAACATGTTATCATGAACAGTATTGCCCATGCAGCAAAGTAGAGGAGCATAATACATACCACAAGGTAACATCCATCACTCCAAAGGACGATGATTAAATAAAAATGTATAGTGTGTTGGATTTAAACTGCATGATAATTACAGCACCTAATGGCTGTACATTACATATAAGCGATCAGAATACAGCCTTCTGCGAAGTAGTAAGTAAACATATACGTGTAGTGAGCAAACATATACGTCCAAAACTAACGTTATTCGCTGCATGTACACACCAATGCAAAAAAAAACAATGTTTACACCAACGCCAAGAAACCAATGAATGTGTATTGCGCGCTAATGTTGTGTCCTGCCTGGAAAAGTACTGGTGGTTAGTCATGACCCTGCATGACAGCGGCGTCACGCCTGATTGACCCTGATGGGCTGTGCGGTCCGTATAAGCTACCGGTTTCTTTTGACCGACTGGGCGCCAACGTCACACCAACCATGCATTAACCCTCGCCCGGGTAGGGCAAATTCACTGCGTGTCCGGGAAGGGGAGTGAGTTTGTTTTACACACACACCCCCCCTTTGGCGTTTCACCCCTAAATTAACTAGAGCTTCGATTAAAAACGAGCGTGTTGCTTGTGACGAGATGAAGGCAATGACGTATGATTTTAAGGTCCTGGGTCAAAATGTGACCTCTAAGGTCATGTCGAAGAAACAATGTCACAAATTGTAAATATGTGAAATTTTGAATGCTGATCAATCCAAAATGGTAAAGGAACATCTTGACATGCTTAAAACATACCAAATGTGAAATCAGCGTCACAATGGCCTAAAAACCGCAAAATTATAAAAAGGTCATGTCAGGTCATCTGAGGTCAGTGACCTCGGTGGACATTTGAAAGTGCATGACCCCAGTGAAACACACAATTATGTAAAATGTCTCCAATATTTTTAATCAGTGTCAAAAGCTGTCTTAAAATCGGCTAGAAGCCAAACAAAGTTATCGGAGGTCATCGAATGTCGGTGACCTCGGTTGACCTCAGAAAAGGTCAGTCGAGGTCACAATCTTAGCAGAAGACACACCTGTCATCTGGAAGAAACACCTTTGCATTTGCTCCTGTGACGTCAAACACTCGGAAACTGCAACTGTAACAAGGATCGATACTACGGGACGCCAGTTTCGCCTGACATGACCTTGAGAAGCAGGTCATAGGTCACGGGTCATTCATGAATGCTGGATGTTTGAAATTTTTCAGAGTACTTATCACATTTGTCAAAAGTAGGGTTCTAGAAGTTTCATCGCGATCGGTAGAAAACTACGTGAATTATTTGGGAAAACCCGAGGGGGTGGCATCCACCCCCTACACGGGCGAGGGTTAAGTCGTTTTTATGTGGTTCGAGGGCAAGGCTATTCCTCTAAAAATTAGTCACTGCAACAAATTGCTTTAATATCGTTGATGTCAAGATAAGGACGACAAAACACTTTCATGATTTTTGCTTTGAAATCATTTAGGTATTTGTTTTTTATAAGTATTTGATATCATTCAGGTTATTGAATTTTCGATGCTTTGAATATTAAATCAAATGTGCTTATGACAGTACGATAGACGTAAATTCCATATGTTTTCGGAATGTGTGCACGGAAATTAATAGTCAATGTTTTTCGGATGATATAATGAGGTGTAATATCATGTAATATTGTAAACATACGAAATTACGTGTTACTTACTCCGTTAATAGCATCAACCTGGCATGTTGCGGACATCGAAGACAATTAATACGGCACTTAATGCAATTTAAAACAAGTTAATGCTTTTTTGATGATATTATGAAGTGTAATGTCATGAAATATCGTTAACATACGACATAACGTGTTACTTAACCCCGTTGATGGCATCAACCTGGCATGTGGCGGATATCGAATACAATTTTCTTTTCCAATTGCAAAATAATATAAGTGTTAGCGGTTTTATGAATGGGTCAGTTCTACAACTAACGTATGCCACTTAGTGAACAATGACAGGCATGAAATTGTGATGAATGTGGTCATATAAAACATAATGTGGTATCCTAACACATGCCCAGTCCCCATCAATTGTATGCCATTTCCAATCCATGACGTCATCGGAGTCCAACATCAGGGCTGGCAGCACGCAAGTCGATGGGAAATACTAGTGCTAACCCGTCCACTCCGCTGGACGATCTATAAGCCAGCTCCACCTGGCCACCACCGGCGCCACCTCATATCTGCTTGCTGCACCACCTGGCTTATTTCACCCAAGACAATTACTTACTTGTAGTTGAAGTTCTTCTTAACAGATGGCGTATCATACATTATCCAATTTTCGTGTTATTATTCTTAACACAGACTTCATCTTAACTTCTAGGAGAACATTTTGATGTTAGGAAATAAGGGGGACATTAATACACACGTAGATGATGTCATGCGATCTGCACAAATATTTTCTTAGATAATATCTTATCACTTATGCTAATGTGTCAAACCTGCGTAGCATTTTGAACTAATACAAATAGATGAGCTAGCAATTCAGACAGAAAAACAGACAGACAGACAGACAGACAGACAGACAAACAGACAGAGATATAATATTGAATTAGTAAGTAAGATGACCTTAAAACTTTTACCCTCCATTGGTGCTCTTGGCTCTAACGCTACACTCGTGCAACTATGTGCGGGTGCACTGCCCCGCCCTGTCATGATATCTGACCCTGTCCTGTCTTGTCCTGGTGGCCTGTGCCTGATCCTGTCACTGTCCTGTCCTGTCCGGTGACCTGTCGCTGTCCTGTCCTGTGCCTGGCCTGGGCCTGGCCTGGCCCTGGCCTGGCCTGGCCTGGCCTGCCTGGCCCTGCCCTGGCCCTGCCTGGCCCTGCCCGGCCCTGGCCCTGGCCCTGCCCTGGCCCTGCCCTGGCCCTTGCCCTGGCCCTGCCCCTGCCCTGCCCTGGCCCTTGCCCTGGCCTGCCCCCTGGCCCTGCCCTGCCTGTCCTGAAATTCTGACCCATCTCGTTGGCCTCTCGCAGGTCTGTCGGAGGTGACGGTGGTGCGGACCGTGCAGCACACCTGCCCTGTCCCCGGCTGAGTCCCCAGCAGAGGGCATCTGTCTCGCTGGTCATCTGGTACAAAGACGACATGCAATCACCAATATACAGGTAAGGCAGGCACCTGCGCAGACTGCATTAACGCAGTACCTATCTGGCAGGACAGTATGACGATATGATACTTCCAGGTTACAAAGACAGACAGCTTCACCACGTATGCAAGGCACAGGACACTGCGGCTTTGCTGAACGGTGAGCATGGCTGTCCTACCGGCGCGGGGAAGCTCTATCATTTGTATGTAAGCCTTTCGTCGGTCACGCAGGCTTCAGCATCCATCTGTGGAGCGGCACGTCAGTGCAGCTGACAAAGGGGGACCATCTGTGACGTGGGCCGTTCCTGCTCCCCTGCGACTGTTTACTGGCCACCGGCCAAACACAATCGAGCCACCTAGCGTCATGCATTTGGTGGCTGACAGCGCTACTGTCCATTTGATGAAAGGCACAAAAACATGCCCATGTAAAGCATTCCAGTCATCTGTTTTTGATGTAAATGTCAGCAGGCACCTAGCCCAGAGGAGGTGCCCCCCCCCCCCACACACCCTGGAGGCCCGGTGGGGCCTTTTCGGCGTGCGCAACGGCAAAATAATTTACATGGTACAGGCGTTTGTTCACAAACAAAAACTGACACATTTTAAAAACGATTTTGTATGGCAATCTAGGGACATAACATTATCGATGCATATTGCAAATTTAAAGCTCGTGGGAAAAATGGACATTTTGGCCCAGGTTGGTTGATTTTAATCAGCAAGGGAAAATCTCTTCAGTAAACAGGAAAAAGTTAATCGTCGAATTTCACTTGGCGACTGAGTCTGTCATGCAAGCCTAAACAAAATTCCGAAGCCATTTTAAGGCAAAGACAGCTCCAGCCCGAAACACAATTTTGAGCTTAACGAAAAAGTTGCTCGTAGAAGGGGCTGTAGACATTGAAGTGCATTGAAGTGCATCGAAATGGTGCGCTGTCAGCTGTTCGGGCATCATCGGCCCTTCTGGTTCGAGGACCACGCCGGCCGCACGCAGACAGTGAATGCAGAAATATACCGCTGCATCGTCAAGCGGTAATCCTGGCGGCCATGCAGCAGAGATTGGCGCGGATACCTACGCTACCCAGTGGTTTCAGCAGGATTGGCGCGACCCCACATGCGACAGCCGCGTCACCAGTGCTGATCCAGAAGCACTTTCTGGGCGCGCGTGATCTCGCGTAAACACCCCACCCCTGGCCGCGCGCAACTCCCCCGATCTCGAGTCCCCCCGAACTATTTCTGGGGGACACCTGAAGGAATGGTCTTACAAGAAAACCACGAACCCTGAAGGCAGTTGACGAGGGGGCAGTGGAGCTGCTGTGCAAGCACTCTCCGCCGACACGTGGCCCCCGAACAGCGGCAGGGAACGCTCACGGCGGCAGGCAGAGCTCTGTTGCCGTCGCCCGAAACAGAACGCCATCGTAACATGTCCTTGAAGCGACGTGGAAGTAGGCAGAGGTGCTCAGACGCGTTGCTGATATAAATATCCATGAAATTCTGCATTTTGTGGTATTCGAAACTCCATGCCTGGAGCACTTGTTTGCACGATAATTATAAATTAAATCTGTCAGTTTTTTGTGAACATCCCTGTACTAGTAACCCATACAAATATGTACATACGCGGACAAAATATGTCAGTTGTTTTGGCTTGAAACTTGTCAGTTATTTGGCTTATAGTTATTTGAAACTCATATTTTATTTCTTTGAACAATGCGAAATCAGATTGCTAAAAAACGCGCAAAGTCATCATACCGTTATAAATTTTGTGTGTGATCGTGACGCATACAAGACAGTAGGTACTTGCCCAAATACTTGTTGAAGATGCGGGAAAATATAATGTTTTGAGAACCACCACAGTACTTACCTACTTGCTCATATGTATGTGTCACCATTAGTAAAAAATGTAATTTCGCTAAGTGTGTTACTAAGAATATCGTTTTATAGACAATTTAAGCATCAAAATCACGATAAATACCTAACAAAATTAATTCATGCAATCAAGGGAATGAGGTACTTAAACAGTGTGTTCTTGTCCAGCACTATCTGTCCCATTGTTTATCAATCACTTTCCCCCAAGTCCTACGTCATAGGTATGTCCGTCATAATCATACGTCAAATCAGCCCAAATCAGCCAATCCGCGACCGAAGTTACCTAGTATTCTAGTTCCCGACTTGTAGGACTCATTATTAATCAATTCAGAGGTTTCTATGAAGATGTGAAGGCTTCTCAAGTCATTTTCAAGTATGGAGAACAGCTTGGCTATCTTCGCTCAAAACCCTATTGACAAGGTGAACTGTTTCCTTTAAGTTGTTAGATACAGTCCAGTGGTAGACCGGCCATCAGGACGCTGTGTTGAATAACACCTGTGCAGCAATCACTTCGTCTGTCAGTCAGGGTTACGTTTAAGGTCACCACTGAAGCCATATAGCCTCCGTCAAATCCGATAGGACTGTTCACACTACACAGGGCTTCACCCCGGGTGCCAACACTAAGCGGAGACGTCACGCGCGTCCAAACACACCTCAGAGGCCAATCGCAGGAGAGGGCGCAGCGGTGCAGAGCAGACGGGCGCCGACCGCTCGATCGCCACAGTCGACCACAGTGCAGCCTCTCTCCCGGTGATATAGTGTCTTACCCATGGAATTGAGCCGACCTGACGCCTTCTGACGTCACCGGCGCTACCTAGCTGCCCACGCCTGTACTCAGCGTTCAGTCTATTAAACCACCTCACTGTCAGTGGCTGCTGGACAAGTGGAGTCTGGCGGAGCAAATTCAGGGGTCGTAAGTTGATCGCACGCGACAAACATGGTGCTCTTTTGAGTCGCCAGGGGCAGAAAAGGATCTAATCATCTATGTCAGGAGTCAGCAGAGTTTCGGTGCATTGAACATTCTCTATTCAGTCAGTCAATTTACCTTTGCTTGTTACGTCAAAAGACAAGCAAACAAACCTTCGCACAAGTCGGAAGTATCTCATTCTAACTATGGTCTGGTAGGTCGAAGTTCATTTGAGTGTCTTGTTTTCTTTTCAAATTGCTGAAGTAGTTTGCCATCTGGTTTCGAATGCCGTTGTGCATTTGAATCAGGAATGATCTCCAAACTTTCTAGTTAACCTTGTTATGTGTGTTTACATTGCTTGGATGCCTATTCGGAATGCGGTAAAGCACCCAAACTGAATGTGGGGCTCGATAACTATCGTAAGAGTGCAAGTGCTCTTCGTCGAGCAGTATGCTCATCCAATTATCTTTCGGTCTCCGTCTCCGTCTCCGTCTCCGTCTCCGTCTCCGTCTCCGTCTCCGTCTCCGTCTCCGTCTCCGTCTCTGTCTCGTTCTCGTCTTCGGTCTCTGTCTCTGTCTCTGTTCTGTCTCTGTATCTGTTCTGTCCTGTCTCTGTACTCGGGTCTCTGTCTCTGTCTCTGTCTCTGTCTCGGTCTCTGTCTTCTGTCTCTGTCTGCGCCGCTGCCCGGTTTCAGTTTTGATTACCGTGAGGCCGCCCGTTAACACTGGTGTGATCAGGCGCTGCCTGGGCCGATCGCGCCGCACCCTACCGGCCGAACAGAGAACCAGCTGCAGCTGCGCGGGTGCACTCCTCTGACCAGGGCCTGTTCCGTGTCGGTTGACTTCCGGGCGGGCCCGGGATTTAACCCCCGGTACTGTCACCCGGAGACGTCCAGCCTCCACGTCATCGGTACGTCTTTTGTAGCATGACAGGTGTAGAAGAGCATTTACGGAAACCAAGAATAGGGGCAGTTAAAGCCCTGAAACTGGAAGCGATTTTAAAGATAGCTCAAAGCAATGTCTAAATAATACGAAAGTTAGACACGCAAATAAGGAATTGATATGTGAAGTTTTTTTTGCTCTGTCACATTAAAAGCTTAGGTCGGACACGGGATGGAATAATAACATCATTTTGTTGATCTCTTTACGTCTGCAACTCTGTTAAAACTGGAATATGTTTTGGAACATGTTTTGCTTTTTACGTATCAGTATGATATGAAGCCTCCGAGATAACTATCGAATTATTTACACTTCCTTTTGCTACCAAAACTGCATTTGCAAGTCCTACGCATGTAAAATTCGTTGCATTTACTGTAATTTCTGAAAGTAACGCTGGTGTGAATTAGATATTTATGTGAACTAGGTATTGCACTCATCATGACAGCAGATACTTTGTATCCAGGGTTTTTGCTAATTGGGCCGATTTGATGGACTAACGGCACCGTTAACCATATATATACCATATTAACCACAGCATCCGCCGAGCCCGTCAAACCAATTCGGTTTCCCATAAATCGCCTGCCTCGTCAGCCTTCAGGTGATTGAAATAGCGTCGGGAATCACCGGCGACACGCCCCTCGTTGATCGGTTTCCTGTCGTGTGTTACGTTGAACACAGCAGAGGACACAGAAATGATGTGGGCAGAAGTGGCTCTTGGTTGAACAGTCTTCGTCCTGTAGCGGGCTTAGAACTGTGACCTCTGGATAGACTGGGACTGGGACGGGCGGGTACGGGTCATCAGGTTAGGAGTCACAGGTTAATGGGCCAGTTGGCAGCACTCTCCTCACTGTGAATGGCAGCAGAGTCGGTGCACGTCTTCAGATTGAACTCTCATCCACCACTATGTGCGTCGCTAGCGTGTCCTGGTCCACGTGTAGTGCGCCGTTAGTGTGCCCTGGTCCACGTGCAGTGTGCCGCTAGTGTGTCCAGGTCCACGTGCAGTGTGCCGCTCCACGTGCAGTGTGCCGCTAGTGTGTCCAGGGTCCACGTTGCAGATGTGCCGCTAGTGTTCCAGGTCCACGTTGCAGTGTGCCGCTCAGTGTGCCAGGTCACGTGCTGCGCCGTTAGTGTGTCCAGTCCACGTTGCAGTTGCGGCCGTTGTGTGCCCTGGTCCACGTTTTGCAGTGCGCCGTTAGTGTTCCTGGTCCACGTGCAGTGCTCCGTAGTAGTTCCCTGGTCATCGTGCAGCTGCAGTGTCGTGGGACTAGCGGAGCTCCCAGCCGGGCCCGGGAGGCGGTCGAACACATGTGGTGGCAGTTGGCGTGACCTGGGCTCGTCAGGGCGCGCCGTCGCCACCAGCCGACACCCCCTCCCCCCACGGTTCCGACCGACGGAACGACTAGGGGGGGGGGCGACGACATAGACACGGCCAGCAATGACCAAAGCTCCATCACATCCGGCTGACGGTATTTACCTATTGATTTGCATCCACCTTCATTCTCACGAGCAACGCCTGTTCTTACAGCGTCAGTGATTATTATTTAATATGTAGGACATTTACAGGGGTGAATGTCATAGCAAAGACATAATAACAGCGGCGTTGAAGGGCTCAGACTAGGATAGGGTGTGTATGAGCAGGAGTTATTTGGGGCTCGCTGCCTACCGTGATCAGCGCTTGTTCAGTAAAAGGGTTTGAACATTCAGCTGTGCCAATTGGCAGCTAACTCATATGCGTGACACGAGAGACAACACCAACAGAGAGGCAATAGTGCAAATTAGCGAGTTTCATTTGGGTGAACCGACGTGATGAGATTGTCTCGGGCAGTGGTTCTCAAATACGGGGTGTTTACCCCATTAGGGGTACTGTAACCTTCAGCGGAGATCACGGCTGGGTGATATATATATATATATATATATATATTAACTCATATAATTATACATATATATTATATATATAAATATATATAATATATATATATATATAATATATATATATATTATATATACTATATATATAGTATATAGCTGATTTGTCTGTTCATGGTTGCACATTGCACAATGCCACAAAACAAATATTACCAGTCTCTGTATCAATGTCAATTATAGCAAAAAGCATCAAACCAATGAATGCTATATGATGCTCGATTTTGTGTATTTGTTGTTTGTTGTTGTGTGCTGTGTTGTTGATTGGTGTTATTGTTGTTGTGTGTTTGGGTTGCTTTTGTTGCTTGCTATTGTTCTGTTGCTGCTGTTAATTGTTCACTTGACTACTGCTAAAAGCTAAGAGCAACCGCAACACATGTCTACTTATTATTCTGCTCGCACAGATGCGCTAGCAGAAACGTCTAAATTATACTGTACCGCCATTAACTGAAACCCCAGAAAAACGGTATGTGTAATGGAGCAGGTCTGCAGGGTGTACAAGTAATTTTGGTCATCAAAAGGTGCAGCTATACCTTTGATGCTGTGAACCACTAGCCTAGGGGATAAATATATCATATCCTCTGCTGAAGCAGATGGTCACTGCGCATCTGAGTACCACACGGGGCATCCCGTTCCCACATTTCCCTGTCTGTCCAGTTACGGGACAGGATTACGGCTGCCACTCGAAGTGTTCTCTTGGAAAACAGAGAGTATTGATGCGATTTTCAGAGTGAAGCTTATATATATTATATTTTATATACTATATCATATATATATTATAGTACTATATATTATAATTATATATATATATATTATAATATATATAATAACTATATGTATAGAAAATCCGTTCCTATTTAGATCGCCAAACTGTTACCCAACTTCCACTTGCTCCACTGAATGATCACGATCAGGCACTGTTGCGCAAGAGTGTCCTGGTCGCGGAATGTCCAACTCACCCCCAAGAGAATCCCATTGTGAGTGTCCGCTCTCTCGCTCACTTCGGGAGTGACTGCCTAGTTGCCGACCATAACGTCGGCTGCCGCCGGTCGTTCGTTAACGGCTGCATACAAACGAGATTCAAACGTGATCACTAACGACGGCCTGCTGCTGCTTTGGCCAGATGTCCGATGGCCTCGGACCGGCGCGAAGTAATCTGATTAGAGTGGATAGTTCGCTCGGCGACCATGAGGCCTCGTGATTGCATCCGCTCTGGAAGCGTCTCTGTTCGCTCGTTAGCTCAAATGACATGACCCGCGAGTTGGCCTGGACGAAGATATGTGGCCAGGTTGACACCGACTTCGGATATAGGTATATGCCTAATTTCAGCGTATTGTAGAATCGTTGCATGAGTTTTCGAGGCTGGATAGTAAATTGACACTCCTAAAAAACGTTTAATGACTTGCCACAACGAGTGTTGCATATGGATTCTGGAATGGATGGATCAACCAACCATAGTCAAACAAAAGGAAATAGCAACGACATTAAAAGTTACATATCACATGTCTAGAAAAAGTCTGATCTATATCGAAACGGCGATAATAAAACAATCCTGAGTTATATCTTAGTAACGGATCACGCATTCCTTTTTTCACACGAGCCTCCCACATTCAGTACGATCTACAGAGTAGCTCCAACAGCGCTTTATGTCCGACCGAACCCTCCCTTACTCGTAAAGTGCCCACCCTGAGGGCTGCAGAGCGCTGTATTTGACCGCCGGGCTGCTCGAGCTCCGACTGTGTACAGGTGAGATCAATGCTGCGCTTCAGAACGTATAGAGGGATACATATGACCCCTGTTTTAAGCTGAGAACAGCTGATATATCATGGAAGCGATTGAATAGGACAATATAGATAACGATTTAATAGCAATTATGTCTAGCTTCTCAAAACTGAGTGTTTCTTGACTGTTGGAAATTGAGATGGATAGGAGCGAGCGCTTCGCGCTTACTCTTCCTTCCGTGGACTAGGGAAAAATATGAGTATGAGCGGCTTGGTCCGACCCAGCCGTGGCGACGCTTTTGAGAAGCTCATATATCTTCAACCGCAAGTCCGATTGACAAGTGGGCTCAGGGCCTCCTCTAACATGTTAAGTGGAGTGCCATTTGGCTATCTAGTCCCTTAAAGTGGCCTTCCAGTCATGCAAATATGGCCCTCCAGTTGCATTGTACAGAAACTGATATAAGACGGTTTTTCGAGTAGCTACTCGTATTTAGTTGCATCTTCTCTTTGCGGTAGTGACAGTGTTGGACAACAGTATTGAAATCTTAATTTTAATAACTACTTAATATTAAACTATTATTACTGTTTTTGCTATAAATGCACGTTTACCGTTATCTAATGGGTAATAATGCATATACTCGTACTTTGTTTGAAAACGAGCAACGTGAAACGTCTGTTAATTTGGGACAAAGACATGCGTCCCCTTTTGAAGTCCCATCCAAAGTGGCCCTCCAGTGAAATTTCCTAAGAGGAGGCCCTGAGCGGGCTTCTTTCCTGAGTAGCCCCAAACACGCTACCACTTGGAGACCAGTCCCGACTCACGTGGGTACTGGGTAACTACCACTATGCGAGCTGAGTACCGCGGGAGGGATGTTGAAAAGTGTTTTCTCGCAAAAACTCTGCAACTGCTGGTCCGATTGTGTGCACATTTGGCATTTGGTTCGGAGCCTCTCCGCCGCCACTTTCCACTGGTCCGGGTTGGGGTGCTGCTTTACATGCGTACGTGCACACTCCTATTTTATTTATCAGTAACCACATATAGGGGTAAATCAACCTCATCTTACATTTCGTTAGCGCTCGCTCGTTCATCGCTACGATGCCTTACCTGCTTTATTACTTTATCACTTATCTTTATAATCACTTTCCAACTGTCATGCATCACCCCTATATCTCTTTGCGCGACTCAGCTTAGTTTCACTTTCACAGGAAGTTATTTCATTTTAATCCGATGACCAATGCAGGCGCTTATTTGCGAAGCTCCATCAGACGTTGAAGGCTATCAAAGCAGCTTAGTACAAATGAAACTTCTGGAGCCTCCATTCCCTGTGATAACTCCGGTAAATTAACGGTGCCATGACTCCGGTATACATACATGTTCTAATGGTGCTATGAGGCCGGTGCATGATTTATTCTAGTGGTTTGAGGAGCAGCGATAGTGTTGTGAATTATGCGGGTTCGCTTTTGTAGTATTTTATCGGCAATAATATGTTAAAGGTTAATTTGAAACTGTCTGTGTCAGACACGCATCTCTGTAGACTTGTCACTTGTCTTAACGGTTGACATTGGTAAATGCTGCACACAACAGCACAGCCGACATCAATAGCTTCTCTAATGCAAGAAGAGTCGCTTCCCGGCACCTTCACAATTTACAGCGCCTTGCGTTATTTTTCAACATCCCACTTTGCGCATGTGGAACGACTAAGACTGTTCTGCGTGTCGCGTGTCGACAACGGAAAGCTTGCCTATACTACTACACCGAAGTCAGAGTGAATTGAAGAACCGTTGTGCTTGTCATTATGTAATTACTCACTTTGAGATCGTTTTGGGAGCATCTACACTGCGTGGTGCAAAGTCATGGAGAAACCCACTTCAAATGTCACGCCGCAAAACGCACGCATGACATAAGGTGGCGCCAAGGTACTTTAGCAGTAGAGCTTATCCGAGGATGTGCGGTAGGCTGTGTCGTGTGACATAAACCTGACATTTCCTAAGATAAGCCATGCTCTATATCACCCGGTTATTTCCACTCAACCTCCAACGCGTCACAATTACGTCTCCATTTCTTCCTCACGCTGCAATTTACTTCGTTATAAAATTGGGCTCTCCTTTCTGCGACATAGTGACACAATGTGTTCCCTACCTGCTGGGGCATTCCAGGACAGATCGACAAGGGGGTA